>OY998154.1:8744656-8962890 GCA_963921925.1 Sphagnum tenellum
GGTAAACTCCTCAAGTGGGGGGGGAAAACTCATGAGCATGGTGATTAGGGCAGTTGGTTGAGGTTAAGAAAAAGTGCTCAAACTTTTGTTGAAATGAAGAACTAGGAGCTAGGAATAAAGGAGGAAGTTTGGGGTTCTTGTTGTGGCACTTAGGAAATAAAACAAATTGTCTACCCTCTTATGTAGCAAAAACAAGAAGAATGGGAATTTAGGTTGTCCAATAGAAGAGAAAATAAGGAAGAAGAGAAGAAAATGGTTTTGGGTTGTTGTAGAAAGCTCTTGAAATATACATGGTTGGGAGGTAGTGTATAATGAAAGATAGTAGTGTCGAGACGATGTTAGGGTTTAATAAGGAGAAAGGAATGGAAGACTTGGTGATTAACCAAAATTACATTATAACCACTTCTTTTGGAAGTGGGGCACTTGTTTTGTTAGTAAAAACTTGTGTATTTTTGGTCTAATGATGTTTGTATCATGGTAACCTGGTTAGAGGCTGTAATTGGTTAAAACCAAGGGGACAAAAAGTGGAAGTGTAAAGGTAAGATTGTTGTTTGCAACACATAGGAGAACTAAATATAAAGAAACAAGAAAGAAAGAAAAAGATAGTTGTCCACAACAAACAAGGGAAAAGGATAAAGAAAGGAGTGGTTAGAAAAAGAAGTAAAATAATTGTCCACAATTGATAAGGGAAAAGATTAAAAAAAGGAGTTTTTGGAAAAAGGTAAAATAGTTGTCTGTAGTAGAAAGGGGAAAATGATATTAAAAAAACAAAAAAACAAAGAGCATGGGAATGGAAGTTGGATAATAAATTATGACTCCCCCCTTTGATAATCTTCAAGGGGGTCAGTGGAATGATCCAAGTTAATGTGTTAATGATATGTTAATTTTGGGCTTAACAACTCAATAAGGTCACTACGTTAAATTAAGATAGGGTTATCATGTCCTAGCTTGGGCTAAGTAAGCTTCTTGAATAAGGAGTCGTGGATATGGCAATTGAAGCTTTTAGGAAGATGTTAGATATTAGGGTTAGGGTAAAGCAACAAATTTTTTTTTTCCTACAGCTTATTGACCTCCTTCATTTTTTAAATGACGAGTGGGGTGTGAGGTAGTGGGAGGGGAGTGAAGATTGATGATGAGTAATGTGAGGGTTTGGAGAATAAATATGTACTAGTGGTACCCGTGACCTTCGGACACCCGTGGCTACACCACTCCAGCCACCTTGAACGCTCTGTTTGGTCGCCATAATCGGAAATAAACCCAAAATAACACTCGTGGGTCCCACACTAAGGCATTTATATCCCCACAGATAATGACAATATTGTGACGTAGCGCAGTGGTCACGACTGACGTTGTGCAAATATCAAAACAAATCGTGTGTGCCCTCAGGTTATCAGTCCAGGTATTTACTCCCTTACCTGACGGGGGTGAGAAAACCCAAAACCCCGGTTCTAACATTTTGAACCTTGGTTCCCGAAAGTTTTGGAAATTTTCGAAAACAGGCTCTTCTATATAACCACCGGTTCTTTGGATAGTGGGGGGGGGAGGGGAAGGTTTTTATATTCGCTTCTGGTGCAGTTGGAGAAGGATGCGATCCGACCGTCATTCCTTCCCTTCGGACGGTTACAATGCTTTGTGGAGATCAGGTCCTGGTTTGTATACATGGCCGATACGTAAACCGTGGTGGTCCAACCCCCGTCACTGACTGACTGACTAACGTAATGAATTCATATATTATATTCATGAGGTACACACGCAAAAAGTGGTTGCTACATCATGAAAGTTTAGGTTGACCAAGCACATCTAGCCCAATAACAAAAGGACTTGGATATGGAACCGTCAATGGTGGTGCTAATGGTTGCTCAAGGTGGTTTTGGTGGGCACTCTACCCAATGGTGAAGGTGGAAAGGTACATGGATCTAAAAATAAGCTTAGTAGAAAAGTAGGATGAATAGGTTGAGGAAGGGGCTAACTTGGGAAGTGAATAAAGGCCTACCCTTTAAAGGAAGGTAGAGAAAGATAGGAAGAACTTGATCTCAAGCAATGGGAGGGTTTTCTATGGTTAGTAAGGTTGTGAGTAAAAGTAGGATAAAGAGAATAAAAGTTGTTGATAAATAAGACATTAGTATCTCAAGCATGATAGGAGCTGGGTGAAAAGAAGATCCACTCCAAGGATTAGATTGAACAACCCATGTAACTATTTATTTTTTTGTGAAGCTTTTTTTTTTCTTGATAAATGTTATCTCTAATTGTTGTAACTTGTATGTGGGAGCTTTTGGTTATGAAGTTGTTAATTTTAGGGCTATGATATGTTATAGCAAGAGGAGAGGGTAGTGTTGGAGTAGGACAAGTAGTTATTGTCTAACTCAAACAAGGTAGGAGAAAAATATTTTGCCTAAAAGGAGGCATAAAGAAGAAGTAGGACGTGAATCCTTGTGAGTTGTGGTTTATTGGATTAGGGTTAGGTTTGATATCACAAAGGTAAGAGGTTAGTACCTTGAATAGGAAAAGGATTCTTATACAATGCAAACAAAATAATAGTAGGAGATTTTTTTCTAGAAAATAAAAAGTGCAAAAGAAAGAGGGGGTTGGATTTTTACTATGACACCCCTTCGGATGTCTTCTATATATGGGGTGAGGGGAACGGCATGGGTAGAAGTTGTTAGGCTAGGTTAATTTTATGCTTAATGACACTTGTTTATAATTACCAATAATTGCATTAACCATGAATCATTCACAATTATATTTTAATTTCTAAAAAGGGGTTATGAGAGTGCTCAAACTTTATATCAACAAGTTGTGGGATGTAGAACTCAAATAAATAATTTGCAAATTGTTGTTGGGATTTGTCATTCATGAACAATTGTGCAATGTGCATGTATCTTTCATTGTAAGTTGTCATTGAAACTTGTACTTGTGAGATTATATGAACATGAATTTGTTTGTTTGCATTTATGCATGTTTTAGGCTTTAAGGTGCACATTGTGATGTACTTGCAATTCACAAATCCTTTTCAATTGCATTGTGGCATGTTATGATGGTGACTTGCAAGTGTGAGACCTTGGATGATGTTGCAACAACAATACATGATGCGCATTATGCATCAGCTTCACTCGAATAAGTTTTTAAAAATTTATTTGAATTTGTTATTTTTTAAAAAGTCTATTGTCTTGGTTTATTTTCTAATGATTATGGTCTTGGACCATTTAGACATGAGATTATTATATTGTGCAGTCATCATGGTTATCATTGCAAACATCTACCCAAAAAATAAATTTGTTGTAATTCATCAATCATCTATGTGGTTTAGAGTTTGGACTTTAGAGTCCATATTTTTTTCTTGATTTTGAGTGTTCCAATGCTTGAGCTATCATTTGTTTCTTTGTGCACTAGGATTGTTGATGGCTCCCTACCCTCTCCCCTCCCCCAAATTCTAGGTATAATTTTTTTTTAATGGAGTTTTTTTCCTTAAAAACCTCAACATATATCTTCAACTTATAACATTATTATGTATGTCAATGTTTAACCTATCAAAACACCTCCTCTCGAAGTGTATGAGCAAGAGAAACAAAAAAAATTATGAAATTTTCTAAATCTTTTAAAATGTTTGGTCAGTGGAATTTCCTTGGGCTAAATTGATGGTTGCATGTGATGGGGTCAACTAGGTTCATTGCAAAGTGTGCACCTCAATCAAAGGCAAGGAAAGATTGGATTTTTTGCATAAACATGTTAATTGAAGGGCCAAAGCAAACACCCTTGGGATTGAAAAGGGTATAAGTTACTATTATCCGAAATTTGTGCATTTGAAAAGTAAAACATTGTATTGTACCAACCTTCATCACAATGTGACTCATCGTTGGCTTTGGGGGAGATTAGGGAGAAGAAAAAGAAGAAGGTACAATTTGGTGTTGCAATGTACTCGTTTAGGAAGCTTGTCCCACAATGGATTATGAGTCCTTGAAAGACCTCTTTTGTTTTTTCAAAGTTAAGAAGATGCCCGATAAACATTAGTTTGATAACTTTGGTTGGGACATCACAAAAAACATGCATATATAATGTGGTATTGTAATGCTTGAAAAAAGTTGTCAAATAATATTTTTTCCTTACCCTTTATATTGATGAAGTCACAATTGCTAATAATGAATCTTGGATTTCCATTCATGTTTTTGAAAATTGATGAAATACACTTGTTTTATTGCACTTGGAAAGAGTCATTGATAATGTGACAATTTAAATTATTTGCAATGTAATGCTAAAACTTTTGTTAGTTCACAATCACCTTATAAAAGCTAAAATTGGAAAGAAGTTGGTTTCTATTTTAACAAATGGTGGATTTGTGAACTTACTAGATGTAAAACTAATGTTTTAGTGTAATTGAAAGAAATTTTAAATCCTTATAGGGTGGCAATCCATTGTTGTACACATTGCACCAACTTTGCTAATCAAAACTTTTTTGTTATGTCTATTATGTGCAATGTTTGGAATACTTGTTATAATGCTTCAACTCCCATTTTGAATGAAGTCCCAAGATAATGTTTGAGTTGCAAAAGCTTGCAACTCTTCTAGACACCAAAGGTAACAAAATTTTACAAAATGTTAAAATGTGCATTAAATTTTCGTGTTGTCTACATGCAAATGGGTTATGGTTGAATACAATACCCTTGCTTTGAAAATGTGGGAAGATCATATTGAAAGTGAAATTTGCAAGGTCCAATGTCCAAAAGTTGTTGGATGTTAAAACTATTTTTGGCCATTGCATCTTGCCATTTCTTGAATTGGCTCACATGTTGTTCAAATATGCCAAAGGGTTGAGGGATGTTTACATATATGATTTTGTTGAAGCTATCAAAATGTTTATGTCTAAATTTTATGAAGTTTACAATGATCATGAATGTAAGTTTAGGGATGAAAAATTTAATGCATTCCATATATCCTTTTGATTGGAAAACATGATAAATTGTCTTTAGTTTTCATTCAAGTCCCCCACCATTGATGATGACTTGGGTGTTATAAGATTCAACGATTGCACCGTTGTTAATCATTGACATTCTTGGAACCAAACCAATGGGGATTGCCTTACCCATGAATTCAATTTCATTTTAGAGAATATGTGGTTTTGTTTAGTTGTACAATTAATGTTCTAAAGAAACTTATGGACTTACAAAAGAGTTAGACTACCATTTCCCAAGTCAAGAGTTGATGCATGCTATAGGGGTGGTTTATCCACATTTTTAGGTTGCTATAAATGTTGAAGCATGATTCCATCTTCACTTCGAGGTCATTATCATTTTTCATTATGTGCTAAATAAAACTTTTGAATTGTTGGTGTTTGCTCCACTTGACAACATAAACTTGAGTTTCAAGCTTCTTTCTTTAAGACAACTATGTTCTGGAGTGCTTTTGAAATTTTCAAGAAGGATGACAAATAACAACCATTTTAAACATATGTGATTATTTGTGTCATATTCTAAAGTAATCGCCCAAGCCATATTTGCATATGTGAAGTTTACTAAGGTTGCCTTGTGTTAGGTTTTGGAATTTGTTAAAAAGATGAACATTGTTTTAATATGGATGTGATCACAATCAAATGAGCCAATGATGATGAAGGACTCAAGGATTGTAGTTTTTTTTGTGATCATTTTCACTTCTCATAAAAAGGATTTTTGAGATGAAATATTTTATAATGTGTTACCAAAAATACATATAGTTTTTTCAATACATCACATTTTTTGCATTAACTTTTGATGCATAACTAAGATTTTTTTTTAAATGTACAAATTCTACCAAATTTTGCATTTCATTTTGAAAATTTATCTTAATTTCAAATTGTATGAAAATATGTAAATTATTTGAAAACCAATTCTCTTGTTTCATAAACTACAAATTTGTTTTAGATGTCATGTACATTACAACCCATTTACATGTGGTAAAGGACTATTGAATTTTTCAAATTATGTTCAATAGATTTTTGATTTTTCAAAATTTTCAAATTTCACAACTTTTGAATTGTGAGTACTTTTTGAATGTGGATAATCAATTAACATCATTTCAAATTTTTTCTCATAAAAATTATTTTATAAAAAGTCTTTATTTTAATAATTTACAAAATTGACTACTTTTGATGCAATTATTGTTCAAGTCCAAAGCTTCTTTATTAAAACCAAAACCCAAAATAATTTTGTTTGAATTTTGAATTCTTCAACACTCATACTAATCATTTAACACAACATTCCATGATTAACATGACCTTAAAATGGCATCACAAAAATATATTTAACAAAACTATAATCTTGATAGAGTTTTGGCGATTGCCCGACATGTTTTTTGGTTTGTTTGGTTGTGACTGCACCCATATTTTGTCTTTCATGATGGAAAAATTATGTAATTGTCTAACCACCCCATTTTGACATGTGTGTGAAAATGTTTTCACAAGGCTTTTACAACAATGAATCTTTTCCTTATACTCAGGCCCTAGCTAATTATAAGGACAATGATATTCAATACAATGTTGATTCTTTGAGGTTTGGGTTTTTAACAAGTTTGCACAAATCTTATAATGTCTACTATGTTGTGTGAAATTTGCATCTATTGTTTGGTTTAGTAGTGGGCCATGGGGCATCCAAGGCACTTGTTATGCTTTCATATGTCTTTTGATTGTAACACTATGTACTTTCATATTTTAAGCTTGTGTTTTGTATATCTCTTTGTTTGAATTTTGGGCCTTGGAAGCCTACACATGTATGCGTAAAAATGTTTTTGTCCCTTTAGTGGTTTACCATTTTATTTAATTTTTGGAATTTGGTGATTTATGTCATTTAAGGTTGCAATTTTGTATGTTAAGTGAATTTTAAGTTTTAACCAACATTTTTGTGTGTGTTTAGGTTGCCAACTTTTGTTGTAATATTAGGCAAGGCCTTTAATTTAAACCAAGGTTCAATTCCCCTAAAAGTGACACCTAACTTTTGAGCATTGAATGACATGCATCATGTGTGGGCAATTTTTGATACTTTAACCTTGTCATTATCTAAGTTCTAGACTTGCAAATCGCTTATAAAGGCCACATGTCACCAATATTACAATTAATTTACATATAATTAACCTTTTGTGATAACCAATAGAAGTTTAACACTTAGCAAAATTGTTGACGAACCTTCATAATTTGTATATTATAGCCAAAACCATTCATTTGGTTTTTGGAAAGTGACAATTAATTCTACACAATTCTACTTGCACTAGCCATTTTACCTCCATGGATGCAAGACTCAATGGCCATTTCACACATAATTTTTCATTACAAAAATATACACTACCAAACACCTTGTCACTTAATCATTTTAGTTATTTCATGCAAAATATAAACAAAAGTAGCATATTATTTTATTTTGTAACAAACTTGTTCCAATCATTTAGAATTTTCAAAATTCATATGTGATATAACCAAAGTCTATATTTTTAAAAATGTTGGGTTATTAGTTGCCACCTTTTTTTTTTCAAATTTAAAATTTCAATCTCATGTCACCATGTTTTTCAAAATAATTTGGTAGACACTTTAATATGTCATCTCTAACATGCAACATTTATCTTGAATAAACCCTTTCAAAATTTGCATATTTGGCATTCCCAATGTCAAAATCCTTCCAAATGGTTTTATTGATTTGACATTCAATTTTGTCTACTTCCCATTTTGTCATAAAGTTCTACCTCAAATGGTTTGTCTTCCATTCTTTCATCATGTTACTTAATTTCCCTTCAACTCATCACCATTAAGTTCAAATCCAAGTGCAATAAAATTTTGCAAAATTGATTACCTTAACTTTTTTTATAATCATAATCTAGATTCTCATTATTCCATAACTTGCAAAATTTTAACTACATGATACACAATGTTGATCTATATTCTTTCCTTCCTCGATCTCCTTTGCTTTCCTTATTCATATTGGTTGTCGCCTTCCTTATTGTAATATTGTTCTTTTCAATATTACAAAGTTTCAATTGGTGAAGGCCTATATTTTTCCAAAGATTGTGGAGTTAGGTGTTTGGTTGTCTAAAACTTTTTGTTGAACTTTTTTTTTAACAAAAAAATTGAAACCCATTACAAAAAGACAACATAAAGACCTTGACCATGGGAAATGCAACCCTAACAAAGGAGGGAAACCAAAGACTCTTCACAACAAAGTTACATCACTTGGGGACTTGATATGCCCACTCAACTTTCATATTGTCCTTAACACAAATGGCATGGTGCAAGCACTACAATTTATCAAACTTAAGCAATAAACCATGTTCAACATGTAATGCCTTTCAATTTCAACCAAAGTGCACTACCATGCAAGTTTACCATAATGAACTAAAACTTCCCATGTTTGTTTCCCAACTTGTACATTTGTCCAATGTATTTTGTTGAACACCAAATCATTCCTTTAAAGCCAAATTAATGTACCACATTGCAAACCCACATAATAAAGTCCAAGTAGGATAAAACGATCTTATCCTTTGTAGGAATATCTTGTTGAACAAATAGTGTCCCAAACCCATCTTCTTCCATTGCTTATTAACATAACTAATCAATTTGAGCACGTGAATGAAAGTCATTGCTTAATGCCATGTAATTATAACTTTGTCATAATCCCAAAATTGATGGATCACCAATTATGGTGCACCTATCACAAATGAGATGCAATTCACATCAATCCTTTCATTTACTTTAGCTCATAAAATATTGACTATCATAATTTTATGTTATATTATCCAAATAAAGCCCAAATTTTTTTGGGTATAATTCTTGAACTAAATGTCATTCTATTTTGGGTGAAATTCTTGAATGAGGTGCAACATTCATGAATATGAATATATTGGGTGTAGTTTTGCAAACATCTACCAAAGTAGTTCAAATTATTGCTTAATTTTGTGTATTTGAGTGTTTACGTACTATGGTGACCTTCTATGGATGTCAAAATGGCAAATTTTCTTGTATTCCTTAGGTGCAAGAAAATAAATAAAATAAAATCCATTGAAATAATAAAAAAGGGACTCACTTATCTAAAGCTATCAAAATCAACCTTTCAAAATTTTAAAAATCAAATCAAAATCATGGATAGCCAATAAGTAATGGACTTTTGAAATTTTCACACATTTTTTGTCACATCTACAAAATTCATGGATGGACATTTATTTTACAATGTGTTAATCTTATGTGTTTGAAACTTTGGGACATTAAATGAATTCTGTTTAAGAAACTAAATATCCATTGAATGAATGGAATGTGATTTTTATTTATTATATTATGGACTTTAAAAAATGCTTACAAAAGTTTTTTAAAAAGTAAATAATATAATTATTTTAAAAACTTTTGTAAGCATTTCAAAACAATTATTTTAAAATAATTTCTTTCGAGATATTTTTTATTTGTCTTATAACATCATGATTTGAAATGGGAAATGGGAAATAATATTATTTTTGATATCATCAAAATATTCATATTTCAAGCTAATTTGCAACTACACTAGAAAAGGACTTCGAAATGGGACTTTAATCTGTCAAAATTGTCACCTTAATGTGGTTTTGCCCATTTAACATTTTTGAAAAAAACTACAAATGAAGTTGCTTTTATGCAATGTTATTTAAAATATATTGATATACATATCTTGAAATTTTGAAATTGATCTAATGAATAAAAACATCCAAAAACTCTTTCAAAACAATTGTAAACATTATTCTTGCAAAGACTCATACCTAGTTATTTTTGGCAAATGTCAATACATGCCTACTTATGTTTTTTGGAAAAGAATGATTGTAACCCTTAACATAATATAAGTATAAATAACATTTTTAAAAAATTAAAATTTTAATAAGACTTTTAAAAAAGATGACAAGAATATTTTTGAAAAACATAATGGCCTAAGGGGGCAAGTGTGGTTCATGAATGAGTGCTTACACCTATTGTGTTTTGTCCTATTTTTATCAAATAAAAAACTTATTTATATTAGTTGAATATTTGAACATATGATTGCGTGACACCCACACCAACCATTTCTTAGGATCAAATTACACAACTACACCAAGGATCCATAATAAAGATAGAAATGAGGCTTTGTTTGTTCTTCTTGTCACTTTGACAACCCTCACATACAAAATTCAACCTATGAATTTGACTTTTATTATGAAAATGGAAATTGTTTTGAAACAATGGCTTTTTTTGTACAACAAAATGCTACACAATCAAATGCAAAGAAAGCTCCAAAAACTTCCAAATTCCATATGAAATCCCAATGTACAAAATAAGGTAGCAATTCAAGACCCTCCACTAAATTCTAAATTCATCCATATGTGATTTTAAAGACTCAACAATTAAGGTCACATGTTTTTATAACCACATAAAGCTATATTTTTAATTGAACTAGACCAATCTAGACTTATATTGATTATACTGTTCTACCCAAAAAAAATTGTACCCTTTAGTATAGGTCATTATGCATTTATGAATTCATATCACAAATTGTGAATTATGACATCTTATTTTGAATTAATAATAAACAAATATTTATATATTTTTGCAATGGAAAATATTTGTTAATCTCTTTTTCTATTAAAATATAAGTCTTTTCCAACATTTGATCATAATACAAAAGTTATATGGCTTAAATTTAAACATAGCCTTGATGAAAATTACAATCATGTCACACCAAAAGATGGACACTTTGGTGTGCTTTCACCTTCCGACAAGTCACCAATGCACCTCATACCCTTCCTATGTGATTCTTGTGCCCTAGGAATAAAAATGCCAAAATCTCCCGTCCTAATTTATGTAGAACACCATAAATTAACTTGAATAATGGAGTTGGTTAATGTTGAAAGCTCAAAGGTGAATTTTCAAATCATATTTTTCAAAACATGCAAAATTTGTTCCTATTAATTTTACCTACTTGTAAAAACCTAGCAAAGAATTTGTGCAACTATAGGTCTACCACCCAATTCATATGTTTGGGAGCATCTTCCTACTAAGGTGCACTTGAACACGAGGATGTTCAAATTGAAAAACCATTTCATCCAATTTTAATTTTTTTGGTCCAAGTCAAGGACATTGAAATTGAATAAGTAATTATTCATATAATAATTTGGTAACATCGACAATAATTATGTTACTTGTAAAAGTTTTGAAAATTTCAAAGTTCAAATCTTTTAAAATATTTAAAAATATTCCATTTTTCGACACACTATGGATTATGGACTATCAAATCATAAATGATTTGACATACATGTGTTGCTCCTCCCCTTATACTTCAATAAGTTAAATGATGAATATTTTACAAAAGGGCCCCATTATGTTTGAGCATTACAAAACCACAATCAAAAACACATTTTGAATTGCCAAATACTCATTATTGGTCAATGGGAAAAGAGTATTTGACTTTTCACCATGAGTCTTATTTAATTTTGAGTCAATTGTTTGAATGAAAATAGGAATAACCAAATGACAATAATTTTTTTGGGAGTTTTTCCAAAAATCTTCAAGGAGCAATTGGTGATGGTTTAACCTTTGTTATTTATTTATTTATTTATTTTTCATTTGAGCTTGTGGAAGGAGTAGCTTAATAAAGTTGACATAAAACCCCATGTGATGAATTCCAAAAGTCCAAGGGGTCATGGCTATTAATTATCATGTCTTTCCATCCAACCAAGTATGAATACTTCTTGTTGAAGATATGTAACTTGAAATGATAAACCATCAAACATTAACAAGAATGGTGTTCAACAATCAAAAGTGGGTGGAAGTCCCCAAAAAACAAAAATTCAAATTTCCTTTCACAATGAGAAATCATGTCTTTTGCAACATGTCCTATGCAATGAAAAAATGTCCTTTACAACTTATAATGTTTGTAAAAAGCTACAACACAATGGCTTAAGGGGGAATGCATCATTAATAAAAAACTATTTGGAAACAAACTCATGGTTGAGATTTGCTAAAGTACATTAAAGTTAACCTTGAAAATATTCTATGACATGAACATTGTCCTATACTTTTGGTTTTAACTTCAACAACACCTTTACAAATTGAAATAATAATGTGATATTAATGCTTTGTTAGCATGTTAAAGCTTGAATTGTAATTTAGGCATTCAAATGTTATGAGATGCAACAAGGAGAACACTAAGGATTTTGAATGAGAAAATGCAACAATTATGGGTGGATAAAGATGGGAATATGCATGATTTAGGGAATTGGTCATATGGAAGGGGTTCATGTGCTTATGTTGACATGGTTAGATGGCCTTTATGACCTACATAATCTTACACTATAAATAAGCAAAGTAACATTTGCAATATGAATTAGATGTTTTCGCTAAGCAACATAAAACATAACTTGTTAAACGTTGAATACATAATTAAGCACAAATTTTGGTGTTGGTGTGTGGAAAAAATGAATCATTAGTAAAACAAGGGATTATGTGACCCAACACCCACTAATGCACCAATCCATTGGAAGCATTTTGTGGCTATTATAAGTAAATTACCATGGTTCTTCTATTTTCTAACCCTCTTACTTCCACCTCACATTATTTAGTTAACTACCTTCATAAATGGGTAAGGACCATATGGTAAGTAAGTAAAAAATATAAATGCTTATTATCTAAGGAGGTAATTAGGTAAGGCAATTGGTAATAACTAGGTTTGTAGATACGTGTGGATGGTTGATACAATAGTTAACCATGGTTAATAATGGGACATGAATACAAATTTTTTTTTTATCCACACATCATCCATCTTGCATGTGCATGGTTGCATTGATGGGTGTTGGTGTAGTCCAATGTTGCACAAGAATTAAAATTGCACCACCCTAATACCAATATATTTTTCTTGATTTAAAAAGATTAAAAAACCAAAAACCAGCAATTACTAAAAAAATCAAATACTTGCCCAACATTGGTTCATGGTTATTCATTTTGAAAAAGCTTGAAAAAGCTTGGAATTGGCAACTATCAACAAAATCAAATATTTGTCCAACATTAATGCAAAGTTTTTTATTTAAAAAAAAATTGGGTATCAAAAAAATAAAATGCCCACCAAACATTAGTTCATGGTTTTTTTATTTTGACTTTAAATAAAACCCCTTAAAGCCAATAATTATTAAGAAAAATTCAATAAACCTAACACCACTTTCAAGTGTTACATCACAATTTAGCATCTCATGATTTGATAGTGAAAATTGTGCAAAATTCATTCACTCATAATTTGTATTAAAATCTCACATTGAAAACACATTTGATAAATAGATATATAGGAAGATGATAAATTTGTGTGATATTCGTTCATTCATAAGTTCATACTTCATCTGTCAACACATTTATCTTTGTTTCAAAAGTATTTTCAATTCATGATATTTATGTGTAAAATATACAAACCTGTGAATGAACAAATTTTGCATGATTTTCATTATTAATTCATCACATGCTAATTTTTAAATGTAAATCATTAGTAAAATATTCATGTTATTAAATTGAACTTTATTAATCAATATAAGTGAGCAAATAATTTGGGATATTCCATAACATGTAATCGTTGAACTTAGGGAATAACTTTTATTGCTGAGATAGGTCCAACCACACTATTAAGATCACACATGCGCCCTTTAGACCATTGTTTTATTCTTCGAATGTTTTTAGAATTTTTTTAATATGTCTTTCAAAAAAAATCTTTAAAAAATATTGATATTATTATGCCAAGGTGTATATTAAGAAAATCCAGAATTATTTTCAAATTGTGCTTTTAGCATTAAAATTGCATTAAAATTGCTTTCATGTAGCTTTTAAGCAATAGTTATTAAAGGTTAAAAATCTTCATACATATTTTTCACTCATTATATTGATTCCAAATTTTTACGATATGTACATAATGTATTCACAATAACATTTTATATTATTCTTCAATTTATTATTATCATTATGTTTTACAGTCCAAAATTCAAAAAATTAAGTAGTGGGTAGGACTACTTTTGGTACATGACAATATGACTGCACCTAGATATGAAGAAGCTTAGTTGCCATTAATAGTAACATGTTTGTCCCATAATTAAACAATAGACATGTTGGGTTTGATTGATATTTACAAAAATAATATTGTGATGATTTTTTATGAATGAAATGTGATGATGGTCCAAGATTATGTATCATGATAATAAAAAAGATTATTTGAACATACTCATTTGAGCTATTAAAACATTTGCTATAGGATTTACAAAGTCATCATATTGATATTTAAGAATATAGTCACAATACAACTTCCACATTGTTCACCCCTTTGCACCAACAAGGTTCCAAGTTCCAAATGGCAAACTCACATAGGCATTGGACAATTAGTACCTACAACCATATTGTGAACAATGTTTTTTTATAGTGTTTTCACCATTCAATGAAGTAAAAAACCCAAACAAGAATTGGGCTTTGTTTCTATGTCATGGAAAACAATCCTTATCATTAGGGAAAATTGTAAATGCACCACCCTGAGACAACTAGTCAAATTCCTTCTTTTGCAATAAGAAGATGCTTCACAAAGTCAACCCAATGACTTATGTAAACAACATTATTTGCAATATGTGAAACAATAGCCAACATGCAACAATTTGAACAAAGTAACTTGATTCATGATATGATCACATGTAATCAAACATGCAATTTGCCAAATAAACAAATTGTGATGATTGGAAATGAATTTTTGATGTGAAACATTATTTCATGCAATTATAGACTTGTCAATTTTTTTCTTTGATAGTTTTCATGGACATCAATGGTTTGAATAAATGAAGATTTTCACGACATGTCTAGAAATCTAACTCCCACTAATTTCTATTGATGCTACACAAAATATTAATATTATTTAAAGACCTTTGAATTAAAACTCAAGAATCATCTAGAAGGAAAGATAATATTCACTTGATCTATATAGACAATCATTTCAAACCTATAAGCAACATTCACTTGGAGAAACACAATTTACAATACCTTTTTTCCACATTTGATGGACGTTCATGTGAAGCTTGGTTTCAACTTTTCAAATCCATAATGTTGTCACCATATACTAACTACATGACACAATTAAAAAGTTACATGTAAATTTAGGTTTCTAGATCCTTTCAAATCTTGAAAGCCTTTTTGTTCGTGATTTGAAAGACCATATTGATGTGATTCTAAAGAAAAATCCACAAATACATCTATTGTTGCACCATTTAACTAGACCAAAACAAAAAATAAAATTAGAATAAATGCTATCAAAACCTTGTGATTATTAGTGACAAAATATCAAATCATCACTTTCAAAAATGTTGAGTCAATTTTGGCCAAATGAAACAAAAATAGGAACAATGAACATTGTCATAACCTTGTGATTGTTTTTCACAAAATATCAAACCATCACCTATTAATGTGATTTAAGAATGCCATGAAAATATTTCCTAAAAACTTGTGGGTAATGATGACATGCAATTTTAATCTCCATGCTTAACCAACAACCACCCACACTTCATACAAGTTTGTTTATTCTTGCTATTATTTTCACTAGAAAAACTATGCCTTTGGTTTGGAAGGATCACCATGGTTGCTACCCCCATTTCATCAATGAAAACATCCATGTCATTTCACATTTTCTTGCACTGTTGTTTACACTTTGGGATTAGCTTTTTGTACATTAGGTGAAAGCATTGATCAATGCCCTCCTCAAATTACTCATGTGTTGTTTTGAAACCAAATTTCTTCCATTCTTGGGTTGTAGTTGTGAAGGTGGCAAGTTTTTATTGTTGTTGTGAACAAGAAAATAATGTCTAAGTTTTGTGTCAATATTCATTGCAATGGAAAAAAATAGTTGATCTAAAAAATTGAAAACATTTTGAGATGAGTTTATGGAATGTAGTAGGAATAACGAACAATGAAGAAGGCAAGTGTTATAATCTTCTTTGTCATTTACAATCAACAAAACACGATTTATTGTTCGATTCCTACATTTTCCTAGAACTCTTTCGAGTGGTGCCATCATGACCTGTGGTGGTTCATGGTCTAGTTCACAATTGTAAGAACATGAACCACATGCACAGTTTGGTTAGATAAACGAATTCAAAACCTTTAACAACATGAAGCCAAAAAAAACCTTGACGTTACCTAAATATGAATAGAGAGGAGACTTAATTTGCAACTTACATTGCTTTACAATCAACAAAAAATGTGCATAGATGGTTTGCATAAATGAATTGAGAATCCATGTTAAAACAATGCTAATGAAGTTCAACCAAACACAAAGAAAAAAGAGAAGGCTCCCACTATAACTAGTTTTTCATTGCTTTAGAATCAATTATAATATGCAGATGGTTGCAACATAGAAACGTGAAAGCTTAACACAAGATAGAGAATAGAGAAACAAAGTGAGTACTCTGGTGAGGAAGAGAGAATTTCGTTAAGAGAAAGCTTCATTAGATGAAAATCTTGGTTAGGGTTTCATTCACAAAACACATCTGGTGTATCAAACAAAGTTACTATGCGTTCTTCCAAGGTTTTGAACCATGGTTATGTTTTCGTCCATGTTTAGGGTTTCATTCATAGAGACATGGTTCATATCACATGAAGTTACTGTGTGTTTTCTTTCCAGGATTTGGAAACAAGGTTAGGGTTTCATCCAATGTTTTAGAGTTTCGTTCACAGAGACATGTGACGTATCGGACGAAGTAACCACGTGTTCTTCCAGGATTTTGAACTATGGTTAGGGTTTCGTTCACAGAGACTTATTGATGTTGTATCGAGATAGTTACCGTGTGTTCTTCCAGGATGTAGAACCATGGTTAGGGTTTCGTCCATGTTGAGTCTGGCTCCTGAGCCGTAGATTGGAGTGATCGGACGGCATGAGTTTCTCGAGGTCCTTGCGCTTTGCAGCTCTATATGATCAAGTCGCCCCAATTCCGTTGAGCTCTTTTGCGATCCAGCACTTGCGGGATCTAGCTCTCGCGCGATTCGACACTCGACCTCGTTTGTCAAGGTATGGATTTCTCTTTGCTGCCCTTATTCGATTGCCATTGATGCTGCTAACTGAATGCTTGTTTGTGTGTTTGCTTTGTGCTCCGTCTCTGCTGTGCACGCGGCCTCTTTTGTTCCGTTTTGTCATCCTTTTTTAGGGTTTAGTGGAAATGCGGCGCTTGTTCTGTGTGCAGTGTGGCTCATTTTTTCATGCATTTCTATGTGGCTGTTAGAGAAGGGATGTAAGAAACAGGCACGGTTCGTGTAGTCGGGAGAATAGCGTACTTCTTCTTTGTTTCTTATTGAGGATGGAACTTGTAGGTTCTAAGGTCGTGCAAGAGGAGAGGAGAAACAGATGGAAGCTGTTTGTCCACGCCTTTTTATTACGGCAGGACGGCGTGCTTCCTGTGTGCTGACGTCGGTGCTTACACTGTCTAAGATTTGTTCTAGGACACATTGTGCGGAGAATGTATGTTTTAGGTCATGAGGATGATGTTCAAATGTTGAGGAGGTCGCTCTCGTGGATGTTTTTGTGTAGGTCGCAAGGTCAGCAGCCATGTTTACAGCTCGGAGGAAAATCCAGAAGGAGAAGGGCCAAGAGCCGGACGAGTTTGAGGAGTCTGTAGCTCAGGTGTGTTTACTACGCCGACCAAATTTTTTTGCATCTGCTGGGGATTGGCGGTCTGTGGATGGAGAAACTATAGTGTCGCCAATTGCTGCTCCTTTTGCAGGTCATTCAAGCATTTCTGTGTAACAATGTCATATAAATGTTTTCTCTTCAGACTGGGGTTCTGCCGATCTGCAAATCACTTGACCACCCTTTTGATGCAGGCTCTATTCGACCTGGAAACGACGAATCAAGAACTTAAGAGTGACTTGCGGGATCTGTTCATCAACTCTGCCAAGTATGATGATGCCTTTTCTTCCATGGGAAAGTTGTTTGAGTTTTTAGTTACTGGCAGATTGTGAGCTTTGGATTTTACCAGGAGTCTGGATGTTAAATACTGTGTACCTCATATGCAGAGAGGTGGATGTTTCTAGCAACCGGAAAGCTGTTATTGTCCATGTTCCTTATCGTTTGAGGAAGGCTTTTCAAAAGATCCATGCCAGGCTTGTGAGAGAGCTGGAGAAGAAATTCAGTGGCAAGGTGAGTTCAGACAAGTCAGCTGCCTTTGTAAGCTGGGCATGTAAAAGATGAATTTTGTGTAGAATTGAAATGAATTTCAGGTATTGTGTGTATGATTGTTCTGTGGTCCAGGTTTTGAAAGTTCATACGCTGCTTCAGACTATATTTGAAGCATCCTGTGCATTATTGTAGTTTTGGAATGCCCTAGCTTGTTGACATGTTAATCATTGAGAAATTGAGACCTTTTTGTTTTCTCAATTGTGAAAGATATCATTTGGTTTGCAGGATGTAGTGCTGATTGCAACAAGGCGTATTTTGAGGGTTCCAAAGAAAGGAACAGCAGCTAATCGTCCACGCAGTCGCACATTGACTGCTGTTCATGAGGCGATTTTGGAGGATTTAGTGTACCCTTCTGAAATTGTGGGAAAGCGAATTCGGTTTCGTCTTGATGGTTCTCGAATCATGCGGGTCAGTGCAATCAATTTATAGCTCTGAAAGCAGCAGTTGCAAAGTTCTGATGAGGCATTGACAGTAATGTCTTTGCTGGAATGATTTTCCTGGCATCTCCATTTAAGGGGATGTACCCCTTTTAGGGAATGTCATCATTTAGTGTGGAGTTTGTATGGTGTATTAATTATGATCCATAGCTTGTTGATGTTACTGCTGATATGTTGGAGTGAAATGGTTCCTCTTTGGTAGACACTGTAGTTTCCTGGTTCAGTTTTTGGGACTAAAATTCACTCATAACCCACATGCAGTAATTTCCTCTTTGTTCTTCAGAATCTTATGATCTGGAGGATCTCATCTGCATCTCATTTGTGTGGAAGAAAGTCTTGGGATTTATATATTTTGAGCATGATGCAGGTTTACCTTGACCCAAAGGAGCGCAACACCACTGAGTTCAAACTGGAGACTTTTTCAGGAGTGTACAAGAAGCTTACTGGGAAGGAGGTCGTATTTGAGTACCCAATCCAGGAGACAGTAGTTTAAGATGCCAGTGATCGCTCCTTACAGGTAAGGGACCCTGAGATGTAATTGAGCAGTGAAGTAGTTGCTCTTTCCCTGCAATCAGGAATGACATTGATGTTATTGGGATGTATTCCCATTCTGGATTTGCCTTATGGATGGGGCACCTATGGTTGGTTGTGAACACTGCTCTTCAAAATAGATCCACTGAGAATTTTTTTTCACTGACCCTGATCTGATGGAATGGTCTTTGAGGTGCTTTGCTGTGAGATGCCGATATAACTCTTGTTATGTTCTTGAACTAGAAAGAAAGAGAAAAATGAAGCATTTGGGTAAAACTCAGGTGTGTGTGACAGACAGGTGGGAAGCTTGGATGAAGTTCTTGATCATGAATAAGCGCTTGCAATGTAGCATTTTCTGGCTTCTTGTTTATGTCTTCCAAATAGAATGGGTGTTTTTCAGTATATGATGAAGTAATGTAATATTTTAAAATTTTTCGTCCACACTGAAAATAATGAAGGTACATTCCTATAAGAAATTTTAAGTACCCTATTTAAATTTATGCAAATTATTGTAATTCATTTGCTGAAGTGAATTCTTAGACCTGATCTTGTGAACCAAGGACGTGGTAAAAGAAGCGGGTGTATGATTGTCAATAATCCATTTTCCAGGTTCCCAGTTGCAATCCATGAGACCCTATCTAACCTTTGTTTAAATTTTGTTTTTTTTACTTGGGCTAAATTTCGACCTGAAATATATGATTTTACCCTATACAAGTAATTTCCAAGAAAAAAATGGCCTGGGATTTCGAATCAAATTGCTAAATCTTTTTGATAATTTCTAGAAGATAGCCACAGATATAGAATGGATCTGTTTTTTAATTCTATTTTCATGTCTAGCATGTAGCCAAATCTGGCTAAATCATCATGTGGATGATTGCCACTTAAGGTATATCACAAATCTGAAAAAACAAAACCCCTGTGTATTGTGACTGAACTCCAAATTAGCTCTATGAGGCACTCTGCATTCTACCCGAATTCTTTTGATGGGGGCATTGAAAACTACGCGTGGAAATTCAATTGGTTACCCAAAAATGGTGATGCACATTTTTTGTGTCTACTAAGTCTCACTTGCTCGTCCTGAATAGACCTCTGAATAAACCCAGGGCAAGTAAAGTGACCAAAACCCTCCCTTCCCCTGAAATAAATTAAGGTGAGCAAGTGACCTACAACCTCATTCATTCATCATTCACCTGATGCTTGACACTGGGTTGATGACTTGGTTATGCCTCACCTAGGCCCATTACTTCATAAATACCTTGAGCTGTTACCTTTTACATCTATGAGAAATCTCCACAATAAGAACTTGAATGTAAGTGTCACGTCAGATCATTTCTTGCAAAGACCAAACATTCGTGATAACAATGAGTTTAGTGCTAGACTGCAATTCAAGCACATAATCCTGTTTCCCAGAGCATCAGAAGGACCCATGTAAAATTCATGCATAACAAAGATGCAAAACATGGTATGTGACAGTGATGCAAATTGACACGATCCTCTTATCTATGACTTGCTTATGGTGAACAAGTAGGGAAGATTTGTTCCCTCCTTCACAGTTAAATAAACATAGCCATTTGAACTCTGTAACTACAGTACATGTGTGTTGTGGCATGGACTAATGTACCACTGACAGATGCAACAATCAATGCCACACAATGTCACCCATAAACTTGAGTGCAGGAACACCCCTGATCTCAAGGTCAAACAATGGAGATTCAATCACTTGTAGAGCTCTCAGATTTGGATCCTGTGCCACCATGTCCATTGCTCTTTTTTGATCCTGTACCCTCCCATCACAGCCCATCCGTGTTTTCAATCAAAATTCTTACGATTACAACACCACAGTGTCATTGTAGCAGCACAGTTACTCACATAAAACAACCATCTCAGAATACACAAACCAACAAATTGTTGTCACAAACTAGTCACATCCTCAAGAACAAGACACAATGGAGGGCAAAATCTGGTAATGCTGAACCAGCAAAGATGGATTGCAAGTACGAGAAAATTAGAGCCCTGTGACTTCCCTCGTCTACTACCAGGCAAAGTACAGTTGTTGTCAGCCATGCATATCCTCTACCCATCTGCCGTGCATACCTTCCGTTTGATGGCACAAAATTTGCAGTCGGATGATGAAGGAGGAAGTATCTGATTGATAATAAGCCGCTTCACTGGCACACCTTCTTTTTGCAGTGACTGTTGTAACCTTGAGCTCTCATTAACAGCCATAACCTGCCCAATCCAACCTACTTTAAAGCCCTGCTGTTGCCTTAGGAGATAATTGACATATCTGGGAATTGAAGCTAATTCCAACATGTCAAACCTTTCATTGCAGGCTCAAGTTGGTGGTGCTGTCATACCGTGGGTATTGTCACAATGATGAATTCCGTTGCTTCCTTATCCCGAAAAATTTCCCGGACCATAATCATTTTCTCCTTCAGTGCCTCCAGTTTGTCTGTCTGCCAGCCAGAAAAGGAACAGCATGTTAGATTACAAAACACACTTTCAGTAAAGTTATTCAAACAAACCACACATACTATGCAATAATCTTCCACACAGCCCTTTGTGTGCATGAGCTAGAATGACTGAAACTGCTCACTTGCTAAGGTCAACTAGGCTAGTAGCACTGGAGAAACTTAAAATGCTTGAGAGAGCAAACTGAACATACAGCTTTGTCCGGTCCATCGCCTTGCCCAAATGCAGACTTGATGGCTGATGTGGCTTGTGAAATCTTTTGCTTCAACTGCACAGCCAAATAATGAGAAACGCTTTGCTTCAAGCAATTAGAGATCCTACGGCACTAATATTTCACTGATGTAAGCAGAAAATGCAATTGGCACAGTTGAGTGGCAAGTGTAGTTCAACTAACAACACCCTGGTTGCCACATCTGAAAGAAAGATTGACACTCGATTGTACCTTTAGAATTTTCCCAATGGATGCATCTAGGAAATCGGGCAATGACAAGAGACGTAATGTATGTCCCTGACAGATTTTCAATGAGAGTGTTAGCACAGGCAAAGTGGCCCAGGTGTACAGAACCAGACCAATTGTAACTTGTGGTACTTTAGAACCATACTTCAAGGATTTATCTACCATACAAGCCCTGGCAAAAACAATGCAGCTTACAGTGGGTGCAGTGTCAAAGACAATGCGTGAAAACTTGTCATATTCTGGAGCTTGCATGAATTGAACCACCTGTCAGCCAGGATTGTCCACTAGTACCAAATTAGAAAGCACTTCTGGCTATCAGGATAAACCTGCACTCGTACATGTAACTGAGCAGAGCTAAATGTTCTATTTGTATGCTTAGAAACAATCCAAAACATCTTTGAACTCACACTAAGTAGCAATATGAAAAAGAGAATTTATCCTCCAACTATCCTGCACTGACAAGACACAAATAAACACCTTCACCAGGACTAGATCCTTTTGTAACAGAGAATGGAAAAGGAGAAAAACTGTAGACCTTGGATATGGCCATGGCTTCATCCAGACCTGGTGGTGGAGTGTCCAGTAGCTCTCCCAGCTTCAGCTCACTCAGCTTGAACAAAGCACAACCCAAAACCCACAATTGACCATCAATTATGCATATTCATCCTTGTCTTCAGCAGCAGCAACCCTCCCTCTGTAAGAATCTAAGATCTCAGCCCACAAACACAATGAGAGGCAATACCTGTCCTACCCAACCACCTAAACCCACACTGTCCATAAAGTCTTTCACTCCACTGCCCCCCTCCTTCTGAGTAGTTGCTCGGAACTCCTCCCTTGCTTGCTCTGGATTTATCTGCAACCAACATTTGTTGAGCAGAAGAATTTAGCAACCTCACAGCAGCAGCTCAGAGAAGGAAATAGCTCCTCAAAAATCAGAAAAAAAACTGAACTTGGTAGACAAAATTCTTACGCAATCCATTTCACCAGAAAAGGAGACACTAACTAACTGCCTTTGATATGCACCTCTTCTACTTCTTATACTGGCCACCATTAGAGCTGCTACAGAATCCAAGGACTAGCTCAAAACTGCTAACAAGCTCTCAATGTATGCAAACAAACCTCCATTGCATAAAGTGGCAGATCCACGCCCTCCACTGGCATTAGGGTCCCACCTGCTAAATCCTGCAGCAAACACTCATAGAGAGAGAGAGACAGGGTTGCATCATCATCAACTACAATGCCCAGTGTTGCTTCCTTGAAAACTGCAGCCAAACATAGATTCTAGGTTGCAACAATTTCTGTGTGTCATGACATCTATCATCACCTTCATGCTTGTTTTTACCTGTGCAAAAGAGTCACTCAGAGAGTGCGCAGGGTCTGTGGACACAACGAGTGTGGGATGACCACTATTAGCAAACTTCACAGCCAGGCTTGCAGCAAGGCTGGTTTTGCCAACACCACCCTTGCCCCCGAGCATGTAATACTTGCGGGCAGTTCCTTTGATCATTTCCTGGAAGCTTGTTGTGTCTGTCTCCACTGGATTTGCCACTGCCGCCACTGCTCAACAACAGCAAAGCCCAACAATCCAATCCCAGGCAGACAGACAGACAGAAATTTTAGCCTGACTACTAAAATCCCCCAATTTGTTGAGTGCTGCAAGCAGCAGCTCATCAAAACTCATAGAATGCAGGTGCAAAGATGGACTTGCAATAGATGATTTACACAATTGCAAAATTCTGTGCAACTAACTGGATAAACAAATCATTTGCAGGAGTTTGAAAACTTCTGCAAGAGCAATATTGAGAGGTTGTACTGACATTTCCACAGAGACAACAGCACTTGTGCCTCATTGTGTTTGGTACACCAAACAAAAGAGATTCTTGCAGAAAGCTCAGCACACGGACAAACAAACCTCCAAGACGAATTCCTACAAGGAAAGCTTCACAATCTGCAGCACAAGAGGATGGGGTTTTCTTTGCCATGACTGACTATCATCATAACGAGACTTACCAGTAGAGCGGAAGTGAAACTTCCGTGGCATCATCGGCATCATCATCGACCTATTCTTCTTCTTCCTCGTCTGCTGCTGCAACCGCATCAAATCCTCTTGCTTCTCGACAAGAATTCCACAATTCCGCCCAAACAATCGCAAACCTGAACCGGCATCATAATACCGCAACCGTTGTTGTTGTTCCGATGATGTCGTCCTCCTCCTAACAACAACAATTGAGCATTGTTGCGATTGCGATGTGCTGCTGGAGCTTCCATGACTAGCTCTTGTGGTAGATTGTTGCCATCCACAGGAAGTTACTGGTGTCCAAAATAGTGTTGAGGCCGCCATTATTATCACAGACAAAAACACTAGCAACACAACATCAACACCAGAAACAACAACACTAGCTTCTTCTTCTTCTTGCGTTGAACGTTTTCAAGAGAGCCTTCTCTTCTCTACCTTCTAGGCTGATGAAGGGAACACAGAAAGAGAGAGAGAGCGTGAGAGAGTTTGCACCGCCGTTGTCACCACCGCCGAAGGAACTTCCCGAAGCTACTGGATGTGTCTACTCGCTTCTGTAGCTCGTAGTTCGCGAAACCTGTTTCTGGACAGATAGAGAGGAGAGAGCAAGCAATTGCCAAAAAAATTCGAAGGGGAAAACGGAGCTCCAGAAATGGAAAACAGAACGACGAGAAAAGGCATTCCGAGATATGTTTCTCTGCACAATCGATGTTGCTTGCGAAATCTTTTAGGGTTCTAGATGTTTCTGTCTCTCTAGAATCCCGAAGAAGAGGAAGAAGAAGACGAAGAAAGCCGACGAAGAGGAAGAGAGCCTCAACGTCTTCGGCATTCGATCTGCAATCTGGTATTGTTCGAAACCCTCTCCACTTTCTCTCCACTTTCTCTTCGTCTGATCTTCTCTTTTTTTCCTCTATTGGAAAGGCTTCTTGAGGATCAGCATCGCTACTGCAAACGCTACTAGAGAAACGTTGACAGGAGTACCTATTGTTTCCAGCCAGATTCTGCACAACACTGGTGGAGAAGATCATCATCATCATCATCATCAACAGGTTGGAGACAGAATTGGAGAAAAGGTACCTAATGTTGCTGCTGCTGCTGTTGCAATTTTTTTCTGTTGGTTGCTTGATTCTCTTGGGGATGTCCTCTTGTTGTTGTGTCCTTTGCATACCCCTTGGTTGTCTGCAACCCAAAAACTGTGGCAGAATTGCATGGCTGATCAATTGCACAAAATGGAAATCCAAGTTCCAACAGAAAGGTTGTAAAGGCAGGCAGAAGACTCTGGTCACTTTCTTTGTGACCTGAATTGTGAATATGACATTGTAGCAGCACTTGCTTCAAGATCAACCACTGATCATGAAGGAGACTAATCATCATGAAGGTGAAGGTAGAACAATCCTTGTTGTCTTGAGAGTTTTCTGATCTCTTTGAGAGTTTTCTGAGTGTTTGCAAGCCTGACAGAGACCTTGCACCACTTCTGATCATGAATCCACGAGTGAGTTGTAGCTGCTGCTGCTGCCGCCTTTGGAGAGGAACAGTGGCATTTTTTTGCATAGACCATCCAAGGAAGAAGTTTAGGGTTTAGGGTTTTGTTGTCCAAGGAATTCATGATGAGTATCATTGTTTGTCACAGTATATGCTGAGTGTGGAAGTCTTCAGGATCACATAGACAGTGTCAATGGGAAGCTCATGTGTGGACGTAGTCTCTTGCAATGGCAATTGCAAGAGACTCTGGGTAAAAAGGGTCTTGCAAGTTTCCTAAAAGATGTCTCCTAAAGGTGTAGACACAGCTAACCTCACATTTGTTTTTCTTCTGTGTCAGCTTTGCAGGCTTTTTGATAAAGAGCTTGGCATATTTGATTCCTTTGAGCTCTACTTACAGTATTGTGCAACAGTAGACTGCTCCACATCAATGATGGTTGATCTTCTTGGCTTTTCTGGTCATTGACAGGAGGTAGAGGATCTGATCAACCCAATGTTCTGTGACCTACCAGATGATGCTGTGTGGATGGAGTTACTTGGTCGTTGCAGTCCTTGTGTAATGTGGTGATAGGGGAATGTATTGTCAAAGTTGTTATTGAATTGGATCCTGGAAATGCTGCAGGCTATGTGCTACTTCAAACTTTTATGATGATGACAATGGTGATGATGCTGCTGCTGGCAAGTGGGATCTCACTACAAGTGTTCAGTTACAGTTGAAGGGGTTGGAGGGAACATCAGCCAGGTCACATCTGTCTTGAAGTGAGTAATGAGGTCCAGATAGTTGTGGTACATGATGAAGACTGTATCCTCAACTGATTGAAATCTGAGTGGGAACATAACAGAGTGTCCAGGCTGATGGAAAACACAATTGTGCAGATGCCAGGTATGATGAACGTGTGCTGCATAATGTTGACGAAGGAGAAAAAAGTGTGTCACAAAAGCAATGCTCATTGTTGCCAACAAGTCCATTATAAAGATAGTTGGGAGTGCAGTCATAGTAAGGGGGATACCTATTGCTTCCATCTCTTGAGGATTTGGTCCTTGACCTCAAAGGGATTCTTAGCCATGCAGCAGTTTGTCTTCTCAGTAGTCATGGGTTGTTTTTTCATATGTCCTGTCACATATTCTTGTCAAACTTGCTATTACTTGCAATCCATGCTAGTTGCATATTCTTTGTGTGCACCTTTAGCAAGCTTGCTATGACTTGCAATCTGTGCTAGTTGCATATTCTTGTGTGCATCTTTAGCAAGCTTGCTACAACGTGCAATCTGTGCAAGTTGCATATTCTTGTGTGCATCTTTAGCAAGCTTGCTACAACTTGCAATTTGTGCTAGTTGCATATTCTTTGTGTGCACCTTTAGCAAGATTTCAATAACTTGCAATCTGGGTTTTGGGTTGCTCTGTGGATTTGACAACTCTGTTTCATGAAATTGCAGAGAAGGAACTCTGGTGTGCATGCTTTGAAAAATCAGAGATTCCATAGAGACCAGAAAACCTTCTCATGATTTTGATTTTTGATTGTTCTCCAAAGGAGAACTTGTGGCAGCAAATGCAACATTTTGTTGAGTCTTCGATTTTTCTTCTCCATGAAGTTGGTTCTTGCAAGGAAAACTGTTCTGGAATTGGGTTGTGGCTGAGATCATGGATTTCTTTGGGGATTTTTGCAAGGATGAAATCTATTCCAGAGTTGGGCATGGCCTAGATCCATAAATTTTGTGTAGGGTACTGCCCTAGTAGCAGGGTATTACAGCATTACATCCTGTGAAGCAACGGTGGAGCCTGAGATCCAGGATGTAATTCTGTGCTACCAGGGCATTACCTGGCATAATGATCAAAGGCAAGCCAGTAGGTGGGCATACTGGCAGCAAGTTCTGAAGTGCAATTTTATGTGTCATATGTCTTTATGCCGGGGATTGCCCTTGGAACAGGGCATTCCTGAGATAAGTGCCCCCATCAACTCTGCCTTGAGGTGTGTAATGCCAGGCTCCGTAGGTATCCTACAAGCTACAACTGAGACAGAGTCCTCTAAAATGGAGTACACCAAATCCCACCTCTCTCAAAATTGGATGTGAGTCCTCTGAAATGGATACACTGTATCCCTGAAGAAGTCCCAAAAGTGTAAGGGGATGATGGTACAGCCCATGCATTACAGCTGAAGTGACTCCAAGGATGCCCTACCATCGGATACAAGGAACCAGCGAGAATGAGGTACCACTAAAAGATGCAAGGAACAGGCCTCAAGGAAGCCCTACTAGCAGACACAAGGAAGCAGCCTCAAGGAAGCTCTACCACTTGATAGAAGGAACCAGCCTCAAAGAGGCATTGCTTATGGGTTACAAAGAACCAGCCCCAAGAGGGCTGTAGCAATGGGTACAAGGAGACATGGAAAGGCTCTTAGTCGTGTCAGCTATGTGTAAAAGCAAAGAATTATGAATTTGCATCCAATTTTGAGAGAGGCTGTTTAGTGTGGGACTAAATACATTCCAATTTGGAAAAGTCATCTTGAACAATGACTTATGGAACCTAAAGTCATTTCGCCTAAATCATTTTGATGATTTGTCATTAGAATTTGTTTGCTATTGTACATCAACCCAACTTGGGCTTTGTGTTGTTGCATGTTACTAATGATGATTATCTGATGGAAAAAATAATTTGATTTATGAAAATTAAGTTTCATTTGAATGAAAATATTGAATCACATTGCATGCAACTTAAATAAACTCAATTGGAATTTCATTGAATTGAATACACATTCAATTAGATTCAAATTCAATTGAAAAGAAATGGGATACACATTGGTAAAGAAGGCATTGAAGATATGCTCATGAATATGGCATTAAATGTTTTTTTGGGGAGTATATGCAGATAAAAAAAATGATACGTTTTCACTTTTTATTTACTTAGAAATCAACTAAAACAATTTTAATTTAAAATTGTCATCCAAAAAGGATGATTTCTGAAATCTAAAGTTGCTCTATCTAAACCAGCTTGAATGAATCATTGTTACTAGAATAATAAAATTCAATTGAACTAAACTTGTTAACTATGCATACTTGAAAATGACAAAACATTTTACATAGATTGATATATTTCCATATCTCAAACAGGTTCAAGTAAAGCCTGATTACTCACTAGTAATCCTGGCTTTGGTTGTGAATTGTGGTTCTCTACAGCCTATGCTCCTTTTTTGGCATTAGTTTCACTAGTTGCTTTTGCTGATTTTACTACCCTTTCCAGCCGCAGACATGCCGCTTACAGCTAAGTTCTTTGGGTTGGTTGCACTCTAGAATGAATCTGGATTCATAATTCATGTGCAGGCACATGCTCCTCAAAATGCACAATAAGTACAAATTGTGTCATTTCAATCTGGTCAGATTGCAACAACTGAAACTGATCCTTTTGTGTTTCTCTACTAGCCTAGCCCAACACAATTTTGATAAAGGGATTGTTTGACAAGGAAGTTGAGTGTGCTTTTGTGCAACAATTTTTCGAAAGCTCAACAAATCTGCAGGCATTTCTGTTGTTCAGCTCCTCCCATAGCCCAAGGAAGAACAAGTAAAAGAGCACTCAAAGCTGTCACTCTGTCCTTTGAAAAACACTGTGCATTAGTTCAAGATGCATGCAAGAATTATGTGTGAAAAGGATCCAATTTCCCTTTACAATAAAATTGTCATTTAAAATTAACCCCGTCTTTGAGGCCGTTTTTCAACTTGAATTTTTTTTTCCCATCCCTACATTCTAGTTCTTCTCAAGGAGAGAGAAAATTTCATTGGAATTGGTTTCAAATAAGCTCCAAATGTCGAATTTGAGCATTATATTGCACATTATTTGAAATATTTGCCAAATAGTTATAGCAACAATCACAAGAGTAGTGACAACAAATTTAAAACTGAGGTAGAAACTCAATTCATCATAACATTGGAGACAAAAGAGATTCAAACTCTTATTAATGCAAGTGTACTTTCTTTGTATCAAGTTTTGATCTCTTCATGATCTTCATGATCTTTATGTCCTTTATGGGAAACTACAACTCTTAGTGCAGAGTCCTCTTTCTTTTGTAGGTAACTTTAATAAAGAACAAGAAATGTTTTTCCACATGACTCAGCCTTGTGAGTTTGTGTGGGTTGCTAACTATTTTGGGGAGGGTATGAGCCTATCCAGAAGTGCTCAATGTGTCATCCTATTCAATGAAAAAAACTCAAAATATGCTGGTTTGGCTCATGAAAACAGTTTTGGCTCAGCTTAAGTGTGGCGGCTGGTAAAAGCCACAGCAACTACAAAAAAATAGTGTAATATATACGATCCCATGATAATGATTGGTCCAGGTGGTTTGCTATTAGTAGTCCCCCATGTATATGCAGTTTCAGTTTTATGGGTGGGGTTGCAAAAAAGTAAATGACTAAATTTGGATGTGAAAAATATTTTTGCAACGTCACATACTGAGCACACAGCTGGAGATGCTCGAAGGTGACACCTACCAGAATAGTGAATAAGCACAATGATAGGTACCCACGCAGTCAAGAAGGAGACTTTATTAGCCCAGGCTGAAAACGGTGACAAATAGTTTAAGGAACTCAATTTTCATGTGACCATTTGAGAAGGCACAACATGCACTCAGAAGGGCCCCGGTTTTTTCTTTTGGGTTTTGGCAAATGAGTTTGTTCACTGGAAAGAACTTAGTGAGCTTTGTGGTGCCAGATGGGTTGTAAAAAGTTTTGAAATGTAAAATTCTCGAAACCTAGCCAAAATTGGGATTTGGTGCATGTGCAATGAAACCAGAGAATGCAAAACCCAGGAAGCAAAGATCTCTCCTGGGGGTTATAAGATGTACCAATGAGCAAATAAGTAGGTATGTTCCTAAGGAGAAAAAGCTGTGGTAGGTTGTGTGTTCAATGGAAGTCTCAAAAAAGGCCAACCACCGATCACCAAGACAAGACATCCTTGTGCAAGATTATAAGTTGTACGAACTATTGAGACAAGTGTATTTTTTTAGAAGAAAAGTAGCATGCTTCAAAACGTGAGTATGGGTATGCTTGATATTTTATGTGTACTATCAACCATTGCGTGCACCACAGAGCTTGATACTTTGTAGTCAGTATTAAGAACATGTCCATTCTCTACCAGCAAATGTATTGAGTATTGATTAAATGGTAGTGTAGTATGATTGAAATTATTTAGTTCATGGGTCACTAACACCTTTTCTTTGAAAAAAAATTGTTTTGTGAAGAAACCACCACATTGATTGGCCCATCCCCAATTTTTTGGGAGCATTGTGCACTTCTCAGTAGAAGCAACTCTTTGGACCCCAGTTGCAAAATAGGTACAAATGTGCTCCCCCATAGCCTACCTTTTCAGTTTATATACATGAAAGTTAAACTTTAGGCAAACTATATGGGATAAAATTGAGGTGCAATTGCAAACGTCTTGAAGAACAGCTTGAGAATTTGATGAACCCTGTGAGAACATGATGAGAACACATTGGGAACAAGGGGAAAAAAACAAAAAAATAACTCCACCCACCCCACCCCACCCCCAAAGGAAAAAAACTGGGCCCATCATGAGGACATGTTGAGCCTTCTCATTGGGTGCATGAAATTTCTATTTTTCCAAAAACGTTGGTCATCATTTTTGGCCTGGGCTAATGGGAGGTGCAGAATTTTGGGGACATACAGTGATTCATATTAATTAGTTTGGTGAGGTGTGGGGGTGCGGGGGGGGGCTCAAGGTACAATTTTATTGTATAATATATTGATCAATTGGCCCATGAAAGAAAAAACCTTTTTAAAACTCAAAAGTCTGGAAAGTAAAGTCGGAGTGATATGAAACAAAAACTTTATTGTCAGTAAAATGGTGCACATGCAATAATAGTCCACAAAGTAGAAGGGTAGTGTTAGTGAAATGGTACACATGCAATAGTCCACAAAGTAGAAGGGTAGCATTTGCTCCCATGGCCCATGTATATAGGTGAAAGGACAACATTTGCCAAAGCATGTGGGATAAAATAATCAAGAGCTGCTATTGGGAACGTGTTGGGGAACATAGCGAGAACACGGGCAACAAATTGGGAACATGATAGGAACATGAGGGGAACACATTGCAAATGACGTCAAACAAAAATGGCAATCATATTTAGGAAGATTTAGCCAAATCTGACTATAAACCAGATATGAAATTAATAATCTTGAATCAATCTTTTATATTTATGGTTACACACTGAAAACCAAATATAGAAATCTGGCAAATGTGATATGACCTTAAAATTAATGTGAAACTGAGTTTAGATATGCATAGGGCACAATTATTATATTTGAAAAAATCAGTTAAAAAATGACTACTTTTGATTAGCCGATTATTGTCAGTGGGTTTTTTTGGACAAACAATTTGGGATTTTATTTATTTTTTTGGGTGGTTGAAATTCGACTAATTCTACTATTTTTTGGGGGAATTTTTGGTCAATTTTGTAATATTAATGTAAAAAAAAACCCCTTGTCATATTCATTTGGCCTAGGTGTTGGCAATTTTTTCATGTTTATGGATGGATGGGGGAGAGGGAAGTAATTAAAGTTCTAGGTTGGTAAACACAAGTAACAAGCCCAACAAGGGGATGTGGGTGGAGATGCTCTAATAAGCACTTTGCGTGTACATAGACACATTATAACTAGTATGGCTTCAAATGAACTGCAGTTTGGCACACACAAAGTGGACACACTTAATTTGCTTACCACCATTTGTTCATATACATTTAAGGTTTAGGGTTTAGGGGGTGGTGCTTATTATTGTTAGTACCACTTGTTGTTATGGCTAAGGGCATCTCCAGCGGTGCTTAATTTGTGATGCTTGCACAGTAAAAATTGGATGAAGAAAATCCAACGTATGCAGGTTTGGCTGAGGAAAATGCTTTCTTTTGGCTACACATAATTGGGCACGTTGCCGTGGCCAGTGAAAGGCGCAGCAGCGCTTTGCACAGGAAGAAAAGAGTGTAATAAATGTGAACTAACTCCTGCTCAGTGTTTTGGATTGGCCAATCATAATGATTCGTCCAGGTGGTTTGCTATTAGTAGTCCCCCCACATATTTGCTAGGCCAGTTTCACTTTTATGAGTGGGATTGCAAAAGGGTACATAACTAAACTTAGATGTGCAAAAGATTTTCACACGATCACATACTGAGCACCGCTGAAGATGCTCTAAAGTGTATGTTCAATCCTCTCTATTTTCTTGACTTATCGTACATACACCCAACAACCACAACATGATGAGTCATCATCCTATGTTCTTTGTTCTTTCATACACCCAACTACCCACAACATCATGAGTTGTTTATTGTGCTTAGTTCCAAGCCCCCAACAATACTTCATAATCCTACTTTGTCTTTTTAGATAAAACAAGGTTGTGAAAAATCCCAGTGCTTCTCAGTTGGGCTCAAGTTGTAAGCACCACTTGAATGAAACCCAAGGATTTGGCAAAGCAACCCCCCCTCTCTGTTTTGGTTTTAATCACAAGGAGCTGATGATTTGCCTGCTTCTCATGGAGTTCAACCAGCACCAACCATGGCATCATGCAGATGGATGGCATGGGGTAGGGACCAGTGTTGGCCACTTACCCTACCCTGTGCTGGTCAGATTCAATGTAAATTAATTAAAAAATTGAGATGTTGAAATTCTTTTTGAAATTTTTTTCAAGAGAGAAATGTGGAAAGTGTAAGAAATTTCAAGACAACTAATTTGTTGAAAATTTTAAAATTTGTTTGCAAATGTGAAAATGCGAAAATTTGTTGGCAAATGTTAAAACACAATTATTATTGTATTCATATGTCTTGAAGTTGGAACACACCAAATTTGTAATCACATGAACTTTCAGAAATTTTTATATGAAAAAATATTTCAGAAAAAGAAAATATAGTATGAAATTTCAAAAACTAGAATCTTGAAGGAACACAAAGCTTCAAGCCACAACACACTTCACCATTACTCATGCAAATCTCTTGCAAAAGCTCTTGTAGATTGTGGTCTTCAACATCATCCTCTCACATGTCATGGTCATCACACAAAATAAGTTTTCTTTTATAATTATCCCTTGCACAAGTTGTCAAAATAATAAGAATTAGCATGTGTTAAAACTTAGAAAAATCTCAGTTAAATTGTCAAAAAGCATCCTTGAACTATAAATATTTCAATTTTTCACTTGTCAAATCTAACCAGATGTAGGGTATTAGGGTTTAGGGTTATGAATAAAGTTATTAATAATTGACATAGTAGTTATTAAAATTTAAAAATTTGAATAAAGAATCCAAAGAATTAACAAAACTTTTATGCATTAAAATTATCCTTAAAGTCATATCCAATCCAACCCTTTTTTGGTATTCTTTCCATTTTGTCATCCTCTCTTATAGTTATTCATGAAGTTCAAATTTTTTTGAACAAACAACAAAATTGAACTCAACATTCTTTGGCTGCCTATCTCAAAATTTGCATTGGCATTCACCTTCAAGACTAAACTCCTTGTAACACTTGTGAAGGTGCAAAATAGTTTGATCCAAACTCTAACACCCAATGCAAATTAATTAAACATTTTACCATTTGAACTTATTTTGGACCCGTAACGAACAATTCCAACCTATGTATGAAATATTTTACGGATAACTTTATTATTGAATTGTCTAAAGTTAATAACTTATGTCAAATATTGGAATTTGATGAATGCTACTTATTTATGGATCCTAATGAGTGTTGCCACATTGAGAAGGAGGGAAAGATTCAACCAAGTATGGGAATTGGAAGAAGGCATGATTAAATGTTTCAACACATTAAGGTGTTCCCCTCCCCACTCTCCCCAAACAAAGGGAGATACACATTTGGCTAAAATGGACCATTAGCTATGACAAGTGGATGGTGGGTGGTCAAATATAATTTTCTTTTAAATTCTAGTTTCTTAACCATAGTGGTTAATTAAGTTGTTATGTTGTTAATTTTATTTTTGAAAATAAGGGCACAAAAAATATTGAACCCTAAAACATACCTCATTTGAACAATATAACAAGTGGTTTTCAGGGTGGGCATTTGAGAATTGACCTTTAAACATAACACAAGATTTTTTAAAATAAATTATTAAGGGTAATACTTTGAGAATGAAATTGATAAGATGTTATTTGATTTTTTTTGAAACTTGATTTTGATTTTGATCCAAAATTAAAATCAACTTATTAATACAAGGAATTTGCATATTGATAACTAGTTTTTAAAATTATTTTTTAATCTTAAATATCACATGTGACTACAATTTGTTCTAGTTGCCTTAAACAAGTTGCATAGAATTTCAATCAATAAAAAAAAAAACATGGCACCAAGTTGCAACAATAGTTGTATAAATATGCCACTTATATGAATAGTTCATCCATCCAAACCAGCTTACGTCACATTGTTATTTTGCAATTGCTTTTACAACTAAATAATGCAATCACATTATTTATATAAATATTTTTTAATAGTAAAAATAAAAATGTTATTATGTATGTATATATATATATAATATTATTAATGATTTCATTAATTCAACTTACTAGTATCGTTGACCACAACCCATGTCATTTGGGAAAATTGATCCTTGAACCCCAAGGATGAAAATTAACCCTTTTATCACCAAGCCACCCTTTTTTTTGTAACAATATTATAATGTGCATTCTATTCAACTTACTTGATTTAAACATTACACAAAACATCATTTTTGGCATTTGATATCTTATTGATATATATTTTAAATGACACATTTAAAAATTTAATCTTAATTTTTTTTCAATAATGTACAAATCTTTTTAATAAAAAAATCTAAATTAAATTTAAAAGAAAAATAATGAGTTTTGTTATTGAATACCATTTCAATAACCATTCCTTGGAAAAAATAAATTCAAGCACATGATTTATACATGTAAAAAAGCTTTGTGGATAATATACTAGAAAATATAAATATATCTTTTGTATTTTAAACCTTCATTTGATTTTTGAAATAATATTATAAAAATAGAATTTAATTTAGACGTGTGATACGTAATTTATTCACATATAATATTTATAAATGGATATAATAAAATCATAATAAAATATAATACTTAATGCCATATAATTAATTTATTTTATGGAACCATAAATTTTATTATTTTTACACTTACAATATATTAGAATTTACTTAAAATATGAAGAAATATTTTATGTAAAAAAATTAAATTATATATATTTCACATTTCAAACTTCTATTTTATTTTTAAAGTTATTATATTTTTTCTTATGATATATCATAATTGTACAAAAAAAAATTAATTTAGATATATGCTATATAACTTAGTTTCATATAATGTTTATAGATGGATCATAAATTAACCCTACTACATAGTTAGCCTATTCAATAAATAAATTACATTGCCTACCTAATGAAGTAATTAATTAGAAGAATATCACATATCAACATGACAAAAGTACCTACTATTTAACCCACAATTATATGACCTACCAACTACTTACTATCTATTACGTAGCCTAATATTTAAATTAATTACATAGTTTATTTGATTACATAATTAATTTATACAAAAAATTATCACATATTAATTACCCCTATTACTTTAACTTAACCCACATCATATTTCTTACTACATGTCCTACTTAACTGCTACCTATTATTTAACTTAATTTATAAATTAATTAATTACAAAAATGATATATCAACATGATGAAATTTAATGTTAGAAATTCCAAATAATGGTCCATATCTACCATAGGTCCTCTTAAGTTCCACAAACCTATCAAACTTTATTATAGATTTAATGGTTAGTTCATTCAAAAGAGTTAAGGAAAAAAATTAGACCATTAAATCCAACAATTCCATTGGCCAACTCATTTTTGTTACATTTAATTACATGTACATTTGTAATTAGGATTTATGATCACAATTGAAGTTGAATAAGATGCCACATAATGTCTTGTGGCTTATGAACCACATCCCAAGTTGCAAAAACAACTACATTTTCATATATATTGAAATGCCACTAAAAATAGATGATATAAATACACTTTTCATTTACACTTTTGGGTGAAAGCACACTACAGTAAACTTTCTCTAAACTAATATCCTTGGGATCGGCCGGAAAATCTTAGTTTATGGAGGATATTAGTTTACACAAATTATATGGGGGGTAACAAAAATCATTCCGGAACGTGCCAGAGCAGCATGGAAGGTCATGGATCATTGGGGAAGGTAACGAAACCTTGTGGAGCTTGGTGGAGGATCAAAGAAGCACGTAGAAGATCATATGACATGAGTGGTAGAAATCTTGGCAGAAAGTGAGATTGTGGAAAGTTGCACTCTGGGTACTCTCAGAATACCCTCCGAATTTTTTTGCCGAAGCCTACAGAATGGTTGAGATGCTGGAAAGGTTCTGGATGTAGTAAGACGATTCGGGTATTCCATTCATTGCCGCCTCACAGAAGATGAAGGACAGTGTGAGTATGATCACGACAAAGCAGTTGGTACAGAGGAATATTGATAGCTTCTTCCAACACATCTAGCTCAGTACTTTCGAAGGTGTTTCCTTTGATTTCATCACTTTTTTGTTGCCATATGTATGATGTATTAGTTTATAAAATGCTATGGGACCAAAAAAAAATATTGAATATCAGTTTATGGAGAATTATTAGATTAAGTATGAGGCCCACCACGGGCCTGTGCCCGCATATTAGTTTAGAGAGAATATTAGTTTACACAATATTAGTTTAGAGAGAGCTTATTGTATAGTGACCCCCTTTGGAGCACTTTTGGGTCAAGTATTATAATACATGTATTATACCATGGTGCCATGAAAGATAATCACATCAATTATTGAAAAAATGGTTGATTTGAACATAAGTTGCAAATGTGTGGGTTGGTTGGACATAATCCTTTGTAGTGTATCCAACTAGTATAACTGACTTATCCATCCAACCATCATGAGTAGCCCACATCAACTCCTCTGATAACAATTCAAATGATAGGCATGGACCCATTTTATACTACATACCACTTGAACTTTGACCAAAATTTCAAACTAGTCTAAATCCCATGGAGCACCACTACATAGTGAAATGGCCCCCACTACCCTCATTTGGCAACAACTTTACGTGTTGAGTAGCGCTACTCATCAAAGCATACCTCAATTCCCTACCCTTGATGTCAAAGTTTCATTGGAATTACACAATATTTAACACCATTCAAAAAATTTAATATTCAAAGCATAGCATGCCATTGAAAAAATTCTAGTGGTCATTCCTTTTTGAGGAACAAAATGCAAAAGACATTGGAGGATTTTTAGAAATTGTTTCATATGAAAAAAATATCATGCCATGTATCAATTGTATTTCCAACCCACAACTATCAAGGAATCAAGGTATTTATGTATTCCAAAAGGAATTCCTAAGTGAAGAGGCATAGAAAGGTGTTTTTTGAATTTGTTATTTTTGAGGTTTTGAATATTCATATTCATAAGAAGATTTTGAATGCCCTCTCCAAGAATTTGCATCCCATTTTTCTTCAATTGAATTTGAATTCAACTCAATTAAATCTATGGTCAATTCAAGTTGCATTGTAATGTCATTCATGCCTCACTTCATATATGAATGGATTAGTGCCTCTCATTTCAACATTCACACATTTAAAAAACTTTGCAATGTTATTTATCTTGCCCTTTTTTCTTTCAATGTTTTAAGTCTTGGGGTAAATAAGGCATATCTATTGCATGTTACAAATTGTATCGTATCATTGTTACCTCTTGATTGAAATTCATTTATATCAAGGTTACTTCAACATGTCATGTCTTTGACATAGGAACATGCGTTGTTTCATTAAGCTTCATGTGAATATGTTGACACTGTTTAAAATATTTTTCAATAAAGAAATAGATGTTAATGGAAAAAACAAGAGTGAAAAAATGTCTTTTACATTTAGCATGTGGAAACAATCATGATGGAACCATTTTGAAACTATGCATGGTATCCAATCACTTCTTTACTTCTTTGTTTGTTTCATAGATAATAAATTTTATAAATTTATGTGATTTCTTGTAATTTTGTAAAAATTATGTGAGATTTTTTAATGATTGATTGAAAATGTGTTTCAAACAAAAAAAAGAATGAAGGTTGATTATAAAACTAAAAAATATAAAACTAGAATTGTGTTTTTATCACGTAAATTGTGATTTTTGATGGCACATTTTTGTCATGAGTTCTTAATATTTGGACATGCACAAATTTTTTTTCCTTCATTGTGGTTTGCACTTACTTAAAGTGTTACACAACAAATGACATTCATCTCAATATGTGTGCATTATGTGAAAAGAAACAATTGAAGGAATGAATGGACCAAGAAAAGAAAAATGTATTATTTTCCTCAATGGTTTTCCTATATATATTTTTTTGAGTTAAAAGAATATTTTGATACTTGTTTTGATCATTTGATTTAATTGACTGCATCACATCATTACTAGATTACACAAACCCTATGTAATTATCCCATTTATACTTTTACATGTTTTAAATGACATCATATTCATCTTTCAAAATAAAGGGAAACAATCTAAACATTCAAAATGTACATATTTGTCAAATTACTTAAACAAGATTAAGCAAAACTTAAAATAATTTGAAAATGCAATAATAATAATAATAATAATAACAATAAAAATAAATTGATAAAATTTAAATGGTTGGAAAGGTAAATTTGTGAGTAATATTATCTTTGAAATTGAAATTTGGCATTTTGTTATTTCATAAAATCAATCCTCAACACAATTCAACAAAAATTTATAATCAATCTTTACAAGGCAATATACATGCAAAATGCCATCTAATTGTTACAAAAAATGTGTATATAATATAAATAAATTAACTAAAATAACTTTGTGCATCTCTTATCATCACAATGAATGGTTATTAACCATCTACTAGGATAATAACATGTTTGACAATCCAATTTTTTTTATACCATATGTATATAAAAATATCTTTGCATGAATATCCTATTGAGTAAAATTGACTTTGTATGAATGCATGATTGTTTAAGTTTGTGATATTTTCAATAATTGTTTTTGTTATTGATTGATTAAATATTCAATTTGGAACATTGTTAATTGAATTGGTAGATGATCAACATTGTCTTCACTATAAGTGCAATTGTTTGATGGTAAATCCCAATAAACATGTAATATAAAAATTATTGATTTCTTATCATGTGAATATAAAATATCTTTGCAACTTATGGAAACCCTTAGAATTTATAAAATAGGATAAAAAATGAAAATGTTACCATAAAACAATACTTGACGAGATCAAATGGTTTGTATGTCTTTGAACTCAATTGGTGACCCTTGTCCCTTTTGCAAAGATGACCTACTAGAACAAAACAATTCAACATCTTGTTTATTACATAATTTGTTGTACATGGATGCCATTTTAATACTTATATTTTATTTATAATTGTATTACCTTGGCATCTTTGAGACTAACTATGTTACTTGTGAAATTTTTCAAATTTTCAGATTCACTTTTCAAACAAAAACATTTTGTGAAAGAAAATACATAGTCCCTTGACATGATTTTTAATAAAATTATTAATTATTGTACAAACATGTGGTGATGTTGCTTTACTAATTATTAATGAATAGTAGTTAAGCACTCTTGAGAATGTTATGAATCTATCAAATTATGTGTGTTTTTTACATCGCATGATTATGTTGTAGGGTTACAACTTTCTCTCAATGTGTGAAAGGAGGAATGACTTGTTGACAAGGAGTTTGAAAAAAGGAAACAAGAAAATAAAAAAGGCAACAAAAAAAAATAAAATTGAAAAAGTGATCTAGTTTTTGTTGGTAAATATATCAATCGTTGCAAATTGGGAACAAATGGAGATGGGCAAGACTATAAAACCATAACAGTTGATCACAACAATTTTTAATTTTTAAGTTTAAATTTTCCCATTTTTTGTGTGGTTGAAAACATGCTCAGTTTATTTCTTGATTTCAAATTTTATAGTACTCAAAGATTTAATATTTTGGTTAAATCAATCACATTTTAAGAGTAAATCACATGTTTTAAAACTTATTATCACTATGCATCACATCAAGATCTTGAAAACCTTGAATTTTTTTTTATGGGTGTTGTTATTTAATAATGCATGAATTGGAATTGAATTCAAATACATTGAATTGTCAATTTCATATAGGAATGAATTAGTGTTTCTCACTTCAACAACATTCAAAAAACATTCTTGCTCCACACAACTATTTGTCATTTCCTTGGTTATTTTATGTTTCTAATCTTGGTGTTAACAAAGAAGATTTATTGCATTTTACACAATGCATCATGTCATCATTGCCCTTTGGTCAAAATTCATTTTAATCAAGTTTATTTTGAACATGCCATGTCATTGACATATCAACATATGTTATGTAATTAGGGTTCATAGGAATATGCTAACATTGTTCAAAAGATTGTTGGCAAAGAATAGATGTCATTTTAATATTTACATTTTATCTAATACATTGCTTTTTCAACATTAATAACATTATTTTAAAAATAACAAAGTTCAAATTTACTTTTTCCTAAATGATAATTTTGTGAAGGAAAAAACAAACTTTTGGATTATTCAAAAATATTTTATTGTTGACATGAGATTTTGAAGATTCATTAACTAATCTAGAAACATGTGGTGACATTGCCTTTGTAATACATTCATCAAAAGTATTTAAACATTCTTTAAAATGTTTTGAATCTATTAAATGCAATGTGTTTTTTGCATCTCATGAATATGTTGTGGGGGTTACAATTTGCTTTCAATGTGGGTTATTAGTTGAATTAAATGCATGGGAGGAAGAATGACTTGTTGATAAATGAGTTTTACAAGAAGGAAAAAAAGAAAACAAAAAAGCCAATAGAAGGAAAACATCCTCTCATAGTTGACAAGCAATCCAATGTGTTTTTTACATCTCACGAATATGTTGTGAGGGTTCAACTTTCTTTCAAAATGTGTCATTAATTGAATTAAATGCACAAGAAGAAGAATGACTTGTTGACATAGGAATTTTACAATAAGGAGAAAAAGAAAGCAAAAATAATGATTAAAAAAAAGAAGATTTAAATAAATGATCTAGTTTGTGGGCAATACACAAATGTTTGCATGTTGGGTGCAAATTGAGATGGGCAAGATTTTTAAAACCATAAAAGGTGATCAAAATTAAATATAATTTTCTTTCCATTTCTTATATTATGGTTGAAACATGTTCAAATTCTAGCTTTTGATTTCAAATTATTTAAAGATTTAATATTTTGGTTAATTCAATAGCATGTTAATTGTAAATAACATGTTTCTTCACCTATTATCACTATGTATCACACTATTATGCTTTGTGCATGTTGTTATTTAAAAATGCATGATTCACATTCAAATGCATTTGTGTTTCACCTTTTCATTCAATAATTACATTTTAAAGCTTAATGAATTATGGAATAATATATATTTATGTTTTGAAAGATAAATCTTACATTATAATCAATTTTTTTGATTTATGCATCATGATTGTAAATTTCTTTAGATGTTTTAAATTTCAACATTTTGTTTCATATAAAAGGAACATGTCTTGATGTATTTCAAACCATTAAACCACACTTTACATGCATACATTTTTTATTGGATTTGATATTGATTAATTTTGATAATTCCAACAAGTGGTAACACTAAATTTATTATGATTGTAGTGTTTGATTTGTATTAGAAATCAAATTTACAAATAAATCAATATGAAATCTCATTATAAATCTAAAACTGAATTATTAGGGCATTTCAATATACAAAATATTTTTTGTATTGTCAATTTAATGATGATCTTAATCAAAATTTAAAATAATGTAATAAAATTTACATTGATCATTTTTATCAATTAGAAAAATGAAAACATAAAACCATTAAATTTGAATTAAATATTTTTGTAATATTGTAGTGGACACATTTTAATCATAATTTAGAATATATTCAAATGCACATTGAAATTAAAATATCTATCAACACATTTTTATGAAAGTTGACATGTTTACATTATTTTTTTAATCAATGTTATGTTTTTGAAATTAGTTACATTTAATAAATTTCATTCTAAACATCAAGGTCATCAATATTTTATGGGAAGTAATATCTACCAATATTTTAATATCACTTCTACACATGATTTGGAGGGAAAATTATTTTTCTTTCAATTATTTTTATTTGTTTAGTAGAATATATTTCCCCTTTCAAATTTGGTTTTTTTTAGAATTAATGAAAACTTGACCTATTATTCTAAAACTTTTGAATGTTTAAATCACTATGATTGTGATTGTTCTAAGTCAAGATAGGATGTCAACTTAACAAATGTTTCAAAACTTCTAGTTTCCTAGTCTAAATTCAATGTAGTGTTTTGGTTTGAGAATGACCAAAGCTCAATTAACAACAAAAACACACCCATATAACATTAAGAAACCATATAACACTAAGAATGACTAAAGATGAGGAAGAAGAAGAAAATGAGAATGTTGACAACCAATGACATAATGACAACTAGTAATAGTACGGGTATTGAAAAAACATGTTGAAAGCACCATGGGAACTAGGTTGGACATTATTTTTTTTTTTCAAGCAAGAAAGGACATCCTAACATGAGGGACTAAAGGGGTTGGAAACAATGTTGAAAGACACCAAGAGAATAAATAAGGGACATTGTGAGCACTAGGGTTGAAAATTTTCGTATTTTATATATTTTTTGAAAAGGGAATGTTGAGAAGCATGATAGGAAGGACATTGGGGAACATTGGAAAGGCCTAGGAACATTGCTTTTGAGACAATCAAAGGCATTATTAAAAAAAAAAACATCATGGGTGCTAACAATATTTAAATTTTAGTAGGTGAGAATAAAAGTCATATTCTAAAATTAATGAAAGTGGATTCATGGATAATTTTATATTATCGTGATTCACAAAAATAATTTTGATAACTTTTTTTTTGGTGAATAATTTATTTAAATAACCTTATGTCAATTGATCATCATTGGTAATGCGAAAAGCAATGTGAAGCCGAAGTAAATAATGTTTATGTTGCCATGAGAATTCACCCAAAAAATAAAATACAAACACCCTTAAACACTTAATTTGCCAACTTAAAAACGTGAGCACGTGAGTCAAAAGAAGAAAACACTTGTGACCACATGACTCAAAAGTCTTGAAATGTGTTTCTAAGCAATATATGTTCAACACCTCTCTTAGCCAGCACCGTCTGGGCTCACCATCCACTGGATGCCCATTATAACTCAGTTGTGGATGAACCTTAACTGAGTTAACATTTGGTTTCACCTTGGTAACCAATTACCTAAGAAATAGGTGTCATAACTAGGTAGGAAAATAGGTAACCATTAAGTAAGTAGATGCTTTATACATAGGTAAGGGCTTTTTTTACTACCTACCTAATAACAACTCCGGTAGGTAGATAACAATAAAAAAAAAAGCAACTGAGGTAACCATCATGGTTAGCTAGGGAACTGAAATTCAACAGAAAAACTGTTTCTTGACCATGTGTCATCCATCCTTCATAGTGTGCTGGTGGGTGCTGGTTCACTATTGCCTTATATTAGCTTAAAAGCTACTTACTGCTTGGGGAAGTTGGGGGCATCATCATCAAAGAGGGATAGAGAACAAATTAAACCAATTGAACCAAACCCCGAACAAATTCTTGACCCTTCTTCTTGTTCTTGTTCTTCTTTACTCAAGCGAGAGAAGAAGGAAAGAAAACAAGCACTCCCAAGCCCATCTCTTATGACAAAAGTTCAAAGCTACAATAGTTGGAAAGTGGGAAATGTTGAAGGAAGTTTCCCAAAACAAAGCGGGGTGCACGTGGCAAAAGGGCTGTGCTTGTCTTTGGATGACATCTATAAGGATGATAAAAGCTCAACATACTGAATTGGAAAACCCGTAGTGGTTAGCCAAAAGGGTTGTGCCCCCCCCTCCCCTTTAAATGACACCATAAGGATGATAAAAGTTCAAAACTAGTAAATTGGAAAACACATGGTGGTTAGCCAAAAGGGATTGTGGCCCCCCCTCCCCTCCCCTTTAAATGACATCCATAAGGATGATAAAAGTTCAAAACTAGTAAATTGGAAAACACATGGTGGTTAGCCAAAAGGGGTTGTGCCCCCCTCTCCCCTTTAAATGACATCCATAAGGATGATAAAAGTTCAACACTAGTAAATTGGAAAACACATGGTGGTTAGCCGAGTATGGTGGAAGCCCAAGTGGATCCTTTTGGACATGCCAGAAACGTTTCTATCAAGTGAACTCCTGCACATGACTCTTTCTAGAATGTGTATGTAGGGATACCAAACTTTGGCCCCCATTTGTTTGTTTGTTTGTTTGTTTTTTTTTTTGGGGGGGGGGGGGTTTTGTGGGTGCATCACAATGTCTCTAATTAAGTCTCTTCTTCTACCCAGAGCCAATAAATCAGTACGTTAGCTCTTTGGGCCCCACGGGCCTTGTCGTGAGTTGCCAGATCTTTGATGGCCCAACGCAACGACGCGCAGGAATCAGTCAAGCTCCCCATCTCTGCCTCTTACTGTTGCTTCTGCTGCTCTTGCAGCAACCAAGCCTTGTGTCCATATAACCTTCCTTCCCCTGTCTCTTTTCTTCGTCTCTTTTCTCTCTCTCTCTCTCTCTCTCTCTCTCAGTAACTACTAGCTCCACATGTTGTTTCGGAATTCTGTTTTGTTAGTTCATGAGCTCAATTGGTAACCATCTTCTTCTTCTTCTTCTTCTTCTTCTTTTTTAGTGTGTTTTTTGTTTGTTTCTTAGTTTTTTAGTTTGTTTTCTGGACTTGTAAATTTGTGATTTTCTTCGGAGTCTGGTTTGTTTGCCTACTACAGTTCCCTCTTTTTAGCTGAATTTGATTTCTCAGTAGCTTCCTGTTTTTGGTCGAAAGTGTTTCATCGACCAGAGCTTCATTTTGAGAGCCTGAGGGCTCTGTACTGGAGACGCGCCGCACGGAGGATTTTTAGGAGTGAGTCGTGATCTTGGGGAGTTCTGCAGATTCGTGGGTGGTCGTAGAGAGATTGACCATGGCGTCTATCAATGAGGTACGTATTTCATCATTTTTGTGACCCGGGTGTGTTTTGATTTTCTGGGTTTTGATGTCGGGTTATTAGCTTCTTGCAATTTTTTTCTGCCTTTGGGGGTTGGGATTGTTGGGCGGCTTCATAATTGGTGCGGGTGATCTGTTGTAAGTTGTTGTCAAGATGCTGGGAGATCAGCAGCAGTGCACAGCTTGACGTAAGTCTTGGTCATCTTCTGTGCTGCAGGTAATGAGTCACAAGAACCGGGATCCCAACTGGATGACGGACAGTCAGCAGCAGCAGCAGCAGCAGCAGCAGCAGCAGCAGCAGCAGGGAGAGGTAAATCTTCTTAGGCTAATTTGTTGTAGCTTCTGCCTGAAGTACTGGGTTCGTTTTGTTAGCTGCCAGTGCATGAAGAAGCCACTATTTGTGGGAGGTCCCAACAACTGCAGCTTCAGGGTCCCCGGTGATCGATAGAAAGCTATGTAGTAGTCATCGAGAGATTCACCACCTTAAGGAAGTCGTCGTCGGCCGGCAGAAGAAGCCAATTTCTCTTTCTTCTTCGTGAATGTTTTTGCAAAGTGCACTACTCTTTGGAGAAAAAAAGTGATACTGTTTGAAGCTTGTAATTGATCGCTGAATTGTTGAACTCGTTGATGGTATCATCCAGGTTCCGAAAAAGAAACAAACTGCAGGCAGTAACGAGAAGCCCAAGGCTCCTAAGGCTCCCGAGATCCCAGTAAGTGTCGTCACTACACAAGTTGTCTTCTGAAGCTGCTGAAGAACACATAAGCTGTTTGGGTTCTCCTAGTCTTAAGATTTATGGCGTTGCAAGACTGTAAATCTGCAGCTTTGTGCACTCCGTGCGTAGTACTTGCGTCTAGACGTTGAGCATTTAGTATAAACTTGCGGATTGACGAAGAGTGCTGGAGGTTTTGAACGTCACAAGTTTACTCGTACTAATGCCCTGACTTTCTCATGTCTCTCTGCTTGCAGCAAACGCATTTCCGAGTGCACATGTGCTGCAACAAATGTGAGGAGAAAGCCAAGGAAGAAGCTGGTGAAGTTGCTGGTGAGTGAGTACCTAGTATAATTTTGTCTTGTGATGAAGTAGGCATATACATGAATAAAAATTTGTGAGCTTGAAGATTGGCTCTAAATCCTGCTCCAGATGATCAGTAATTTCTTCTAGATCATCAACAGAGCAAAGTAACTGTTGCAAAATAAAAATTGTGTTTTCATTGCTTCTTGTTGTTGTTTACTGCAGGCGTTCTGTCTGTCATCACTGATCCAAGCCAGAGCAAAGTAACAGTACTGGGTCGAGCAGATTCTGCAGCTATTCTCAAGAAACTGAAGAAGCATGTTCACAAGAAGGCAACCTATTGGCCTGTCGAGCAGCAATTGCCTGTTGCAAAGCCTGACGTTGCAGTTTCACCCCCCGCCCAGAATGCTTCTGAAGGAGCCGTGGATCAGAAACCCCAGAAGGTGCAGCCCGGGAAGGGATCAGCAGGAGATCAGAAGAAAACGGAAAATGCTTCGAAAGGCGTCGACGACAAGGAACTTGCAGCAGCAGCTGGACCTGGAACACAGAACCAGCCAGCTGCAAAGCAGATGGCTGAGACAACAAGTAAGGCAGCTGGTTCGAGAATGGTCGATCCAAGGATGCTCGATGCAATGAGGACTGACCCGAGAATGGTGGATCCGAGGATGCTGGATCCGAGAATGGTTGATCCCAGGATCCTGGAGGCAATGAGGTCGGCTGATCCAAGGATGATGGATCCGAGGATGATGAATCCGAGGATGGTGGATCCAAGGATGATGGATCCAAGGATGGTTGATCCAAGACAAGTGAGGGGTCCTGCAGGTCCTGTTGATCCAAGAGAAATGAGGGCAGCAGCTGGTCCTATGGATTCGAGAGGTATGATGAGGGGATCAGCTGAGGTGAGAGAAGGCTGGCTTGTGGATCCGAGAGATCCGATGGCTAGGGGTACGATTGCTGGTCATGGTGACATGAGATCATCCGAGATGAGGCCTATTGATCCCAGAGAGATGAGAGCGATGTGGGCACCTCCTGTTGATCCCAGAGATCACCAGATGATGATGATGAGAGGGATGCAGCAGCAGCCTGTTGATCCCAGATCAGAGAAGATCAGGAGAGCAGAGTCTTTGAAAGATGATGCAGGCCAGCATACCAATCCCAGAGAGATAACTAGGGGATCATCAGCTGATCACATGAGAGATCAGATGATGCGACCACCTCTTGATGCAAGACAAATGCAGGCATATGAATATGCATCAGGACCACCAGCAGCAGATCGGAGAAGAGAAATTATGCAACAACATCCAGCTATGGATCCACATGATTCCAAGTACAGTTTTGATCCTCCTCATGAAATGCGAGGTTCGGCTCAATTACCCCAAGAATCATATTACATGTCAAGCAACAAATCCCGGGAATCTGCAGCTGCTGATTCTCAATATCAGCCAAAAGCTTCTTATTTCAGTGACTATAGACCTAGCCAGTCTTACCCTGCTAACTACAGCTCCTCAGCAGGTTCATACTATGAGGAATTACCTGTCACCAACCCTAACTACATGAAGCAAGTCCTATACTAAAAGGAGGGACAAAAAAAACCCTAAACCCTTTTCTTCAGTTTGCTCAGACCTTCTTGTGGGATGTAATCAGTTAGTGCTAATCTCACACCTAAACCCTAATTGATAGATGAAGCAAAAGCATAATTACTGTTCTTCTGTCGCACCATTAGGTTGCATTTTGCTGATCTGCCTGAATACCAAAGTCTAATTCCTTGCACTAGAATCTCAGGCATTTTGTTAAATCTGCCAGAGCACTAACTAATTCTTAATTGCACTAGATCATGAGACAATGTTTTGTGAAAACTGGTGATTTTGAGTTTGCAGATCTTTGAAAGTAGTAGAACTTTGGCAGTACCGGGAACTTTGGTAGTACCTGAAATTTTGATAGTACCCACCAGATTACTACCGACTGTAAATTCCCTTATTTTGAGGCTTATGTTTCGTAACATGTGACCATATATGGTTTTACATGTTTTGTGTGTACTTTTGTGAGCTGAAATGTTGAATAAAAAGGCTAAATTTTTCTCATTCTTGAGGACTTATTAAATTGCATCAGAGGAAGAAGTTTTGTTCCACAATTTAGTAGTCATTTGAAGTATAGATGGGAGATTCAGCTTGTCCTGCAATAGGGAGGTTACATGACTTTCCATGATTTGTAATGACAATGTCCTATCTTCTTTTTCAAAATTCAGATTGTTGTAGAACATTTTCCTTTCCATGTGTCAATGCTTTTGATACTCTGTTTGAACATCTTGATATTATTGTCCATGTTTTTGAACAACAGTATGCATATGCAATTGGAGGTAGAAACTCAATTGGGGATGATTTAGAGTGCAACAGCAAAGTTTATGTAGTTGATAAAAACTGGTACAGAGATATATATATATATATATATATATATATAACCCAGTGCTAACCCATATATATAAATGTGTCTTTTAATTACATAAAGTCTGCACTACTTACTTATGCCTCCATGCTTGGCCATTGCTCATATCCAACCTGACATGATTTTACAACAGTCTCTGTACAAACTTAGCTTTTGCAGAGAAGGGACATCACTATTTGTTGACCTTCTAGATGTAGCCTAGTTGTAGACTCATAGTTTTATGCTGCAAAAAGCACTCCACGGGTCCAACTTGGGGATTGAGATATCACATTGTGCTGCCAGGCAAAATGGGTCTGTGCAACATCTCATTGTGCAAAGTGAGATCCATTGTGGACAAATGTCTGAACTGTTCCCTTGCTGTTTGCAACCGTCCAAGTCTGTGTTATAGAGGTAGAGAGGAGGTTTATGGACTGGGTAACTGACAAATAGTCTCATCACATCACACCTCAAATATTTTCGGTACCCTGCACCCTCTCACTGGTTATTGGACATAATCATCCCTCATGAGAATAGAGATACTGTCTTTTCATCCATGAAAAGAGGCGGTTATTAAATGTTCATCCAAGAACAGAATCATCGGGCCAATGAGGGTCCAAGGCGCTAAACTAATAGGTTGCTAATGAAACGGAGGTTGAAGGCTATGGGTTGTAACGAGCATTGGGTGGCTCTTTGATTCTCGACCAGATCCCCATCTGGTGTGAGATTGGGTATATAAGCATATGTAACTGGGGGAGGTCAAGTTTTGAAAGACCCACCCCCCTTTCTAACCTGGCAAATAGAATTTTCATGGTACTCGCCGCTTGGGTTTAAGATCCCAATAACCATACATAATCAAGGTTGCCATGCTAAAGGTTATAGCAGGCCATCTACCTCCTACAAGAGGCAGAGGAGGCCCAGCTTCTAAGACTAGGTAGATGGGGCCTTTGTGTAGTCTGGTCAGGTAAAAGGAGGCAACTACCATACATAGTCAAGGTTGCCAGTTACCTCTCAAGTTATTTTTTGAGCTACTGGTCTATCCATTGTTACGAGGTTTCGAAGACAAGCTTTGTTAGTGGGCATAGCTGCCATATTCAGAACCAATAAATGAATGCCATGTCAGCAAACTTTCTCAAAGCTTGGACTGAAAGGAAATATCTATGTTGTAAATATCTTCAACAGCTGCCTAAAGTCTGGAAGTTGGGTGAAGAACAAAGTGATGATGACAAGGAGAAGCTGCTTTTCCAGTCACAACCATTCACCCAACCTTTTCCAGATTCGAGATGTGTACAACTTGGACAAGCCACAATTCTATCATACCAGTATTTTGCAGTTCTTCGATTTTGTTAATTAACCTCCGATTCTGATTGTGTGAATGGGCAATGGGCAGCAAGTAAATCACCCGACAATCTGGTTGATCGAGGCTCTGGGCAAAGCATGAGCTGAAGATCAACAAACGTCAACATTAATGTCTGGATGGCAAGATTATGTCATTCTCATGACCACATTATTTGATATAATCTCCCACTGCTGATCTCAAGCTCTTAATAATGACCAAAATGTGTTTGTTGAACATGAATTTCTTTTTCATGTTATTGAATCTGCCGCCTCAAACCTTGATGTCACGGAATGGCCTTTTCCCTCCCCAGTATGTTGGGTGAGTTGCCTAGATCATCCTAACAGGCTCACCTGGTGCCTTACCTAGCATTATGGCCCGGCAAGGGCTTGACCATTCCATAGTACATAAACCTCCATCATTCCTCCTGAAACATAATCTTCAACATCTCATAGCACCATGATGAATTTGTGAAACTGTGAAAATATGGGTAATTAGCAGTGTCACAGAGAAATACAGAAAACACATATATTGCCCAAAATCTTCCAACTGCTTCTCAACTCTTTAATGCCCTAACTTCTCTTCGGTGACCTACAATTCAGCATTAGGCCTTTTCTTTTATAGTGATCCATTTTGGTGTCTTATTCATGTACCTTTTTAGGATTTTTCATAGGTGGGACAGGTGGTCATCTGTTGATTCAACTTTTGATTTTGCCAGTTCCACATGTGATGATGCATATGGAATACTGTTTGCTCAGCCTTTGAGGCATTTTGTTTCGGTCTTTTTTCCTCCAGGTGGGCTCCTCCAGTTTCCTTGGCCCAAGCTTCTCCTGGACCCCCAAGGCTTCTTGCCATTTTGTAACCTGTTTTTTATTTTATCCCTCTGGAGTCTTTCTGGAATACCACTTGCTCAGCTATTTTGCCACCTTCACTTGTCCTGTTTCTTAATTCCACTTTGCCATATCACTAAGTCCACATTGTTGTTTGGCTATTTTGCCAAGTTGACTTTACCTGTTTGGCAACTCCACATTGCCAAATTGCGAAGTTCACATTGCCCAAGTGCCTGAACACTATTCAAACAACCAAACATTAACCATGATTTTTCAGCTACACCCATAATTCAGAACCCAAATATCATACCTTATCAAAATCATCTCCAACAAAGATGCATGTCACCTAAGGTTGAAAGCACTTCAAGACTCCATCAAACCACCTCCAACACGAGTGGCAACAACACCCTACGCAATTGTCACCAAATGCTATAGCCAACCAGACAGCAAGCAATAATGGAAAGCAATCAGTCATAGTGGTCACCAGGCAAGTATCACACACTAGTAGCTTGCCCTTGCATTGCAGCTCATAACATGACCAAAGATTGCACACATTGGGTTTCCTATTGGAGATCATAAAACCCATTGTCAAGCACCAAGAGCATTGATTGGAGTTCAATGATGAAATGAGAAAGAATGTACCTGAAACGTCAAAAGTACCATGGAGCAGTCAAGAAAAAATACTAGAAGGCAAGCGTAAAAATAGCAATGGGAGAAGTATACCTTAGATCTCATGATGCCAGAGACACCAAACACTATGAGCCGTTTATCTTATGCCTTCAACCAATCCTGAGTAAGCCACTTGATTAGCCTTAGGCATGGCATTACTTGGAAACCCTCACCCTCCTCCAAACCAAAAAAGTTTAGAGTGAGAATTTCAGTGTATGCATCTTCCAATTGCAAACGTCCTCAAGGTCAGAGAAGGACAATAACTTCCAAAACACTAGCCAAGAACTACAGATGTGCTCTTTAGTAGATATCATGGAATATATTCTGCACTTAGGTTGCAGAACATATTGCACAATGCAAATAGCCTCTGAGTCATCATCTGGTGATATCCTTAATGAAGTCACAGCTCACAACTAACCTCATGATGTTACCCATGTGATGAGGAACAATAAAAGAATTAGCAGTGGTGATCAGATGGAGAGGGATGAGAAGGGAGATTACATGGCCACAAATCCAATTGTACACCAAGCATTGCCAAAGGAACACAAAGTACGACAGAACATTATGTAGAGAAAAACCACTAATTTGCTTCTGGAACACAGAAGAATTCTGACTAGCACAATATATCACAAGGTTGTAGCATTAGAAACACTATTGACACAACATTACTGTTTCACTTAAGTCCACAAAAGTGCAGACATAAATGCAGATTTCAGTTCAGTGACAAAACACTTAGTCAAGGCTTTCTCCTAGGTAGTCTTTCTGTAATGCATGATGTTTCAACCCAGCTCCTACCATTTGATTAGTACCCAGCAAACACAGATTGCAAGCTATCATTTGGTGCACCAAGGGCATGCAATCTCTACATTGAATCATTCTCAAAATTCAATTCTAAGCACCTTATTTACGTTTCAGTAAGTTGTAAAATTCATTTTCTTTCAATAAGTTGCACTCTATTGTTTTTGCATGCCATTTGAAAAAAAATGACAAAAACTTCCCATAGCATATAACCCAATATTCTCATGTGACACGTTGCCCGGAGCATTGGCATCAAGCAAACCCAATGACCTGAAATCTAAAACCCTAATCCAAAACCAAAAATACTAAATGAGAACCGTAATCCAAAACTGTGTGTGTGCGTGTGTGAAGTTTTGTTGGCGATGGCGCTGCGAGAAGCATTAGGAGCATCGAGCGGGGAATTGATGCGAGAAGATGCAATTACTGGCGGGCGCATGACGCGTATCTTTGCCACTGTTGGGGGTGTAGGTGGCGTGTTACTCTTCCGGCCGATTTGCTCGATCTACTATGGTTGGTCTCCTTCGCTTACTCAGCCTTTCTTATGTCAGTGTTTATAATTCTAGCAGATTGAGTGCTGTTCGAATGTCAATGATTCCAAATTTTTTTTTGGAAACCTTCATGGTTGTCTCAGCTTCCATTGCGGTTTCAGTCTCTAGTCCTCAGAGGAATGTGGATTATGTATGATTTTCTTCTGGGGTTTCATGTGCCAGAACATTCATAGTTTCTGATTTGGCTCTGTATGCATGTGTTCAGGGCCTCGAATCACAGGGCCAAGAGTCTTCAGGTGGCAGATATGTGGGGCTGTATGTGCAGCTGCTGCCATGCCACGGTTGCTTGGTTGTGGGAACCCGCATTTGAGCCTCAAAACATAGTTGCATATGATTCTTAGCAAGATTTCAGCTCCATTTTGTGCCTTCATTCATTAGTGTGTATATAATTAGCCCTTGATTGATTCAGGGCTCAAGCATTCTTGATCTTCTTGTGCAAATATTGTTAGGTTCAAATGGCCAGCAGTGGTTGTCTTTGGCATAATAAGTGAAATTATTTTCTTGAAATTTTCTTAATCCATTCCTCAGTGGCTAGGAAAGTATTGCCCCCACAGAATGTTATCAGGATTAGTACACAGTAGTTATGCTCCTGGCATTGACAAGTCACAATGCAATGAAGCTTTCCCACACAAGCTTGTTGCAGGTTGAATGAAAGAGGATACTATTGATTTGCTTCCTTCTCACACTTGAAAAAAGCTTCAAATCTTTCTGCTACATGGAATTCTGTTTGCAATTTTGTGTCCTGTTGCATAGAGTGATGTGTAGTGATCTGGAGTTCAGGTTTGAGTTCATCATCATTTTGGGGACACTTCCAATTTGTTTCTGTTTCTGTTTTGCTATTTTCTCCTAGTCCTCTTGCCTCTCTCATCCTCTCTCCTCCTACAAAGAACTCAGGCGGGAAATTTGAAGAATTGGTCCCCCATTTCATAAAGAAGGGTTAATTTCCCAGAGCCTTTCTCCAAGCAAATATCTAGGGCATATTGAGAGGTCTAGATATGCCTGCAATTGTGAAAGTTTGCTGATTTTTCTTCACAGAATGGTGGCATCATCTTTTGCTGTTCTCTGAAGGGAAAACAGGGCCTAAGAAGGATACTACGAACATCATCAAATCCCACCCCTGATCAAGATTTGCCTTATGCATCAAATTTCACAGCTTTTATTGAGATGATTTCCTACTTTTGTAATGTCGTCAGGATTGGCTTTGTCATATAAGCAAGGCTCTCACATGAATCCTGAAACCCATAAGATCCTTAGCACTTTCAATTTTGTATTTAAACTTCTTCATATAAATGGCAACCATAGTCTGGGGGGCTGGGGAAAGTGGATACTTCTTACCCTATGGGCCTCAAATGTTGAAAATTACATTCAGTGGTTACTGCATTCCAGTTCTCTTTGGCTTTGTAAAGCACTCTGAGTAATTTCCTTGGTGTATTTGGAGAGCATGTTGTATCTATGAACATCCCTCCAAGAAAAGAGAAGGATGTTAGGAGTAAAATCCCTTCCAATCTTAAGGAGCAGACAGAAGAGCATGCCCACCGGTGGTCAGCATATGACCCTGCACATTAAAAGTGGATGAAGAAAAGTGCACATATGCCAGTTCAGCTCAGGAAATTGGTTTTTCCCCTGCATATGTGCTCAGTTTGATGAGGCTGGTTAAAAGTGAAAGCGACGCTGTGCACTGCTATAGAAGAGTAATTTTATATATAAATTTACTAAGTTCATGCGTCTAGTCTATCTGTGACGAAGCTTGGGTCTGTCACAGATGGACGATCGCGCCTGGCTCGGCAAAAACGACATTCGGAAAACGGCATTCAGAAAAATGAGATTCGAAAAAATGAGATTCGGCTTTCAAGCCGATCGGGCCTGGCCCGGCAAAAACTGGATCATCTCTGTCTATGCTCTGCAGTTGCAACTCCAGAACTACAAGCGCGTGTATTTATGCCCCGAGTTGACGTGCCTGACTTGTTTTGGTTTGTAGCCAAAATGGTTATCATCTGTAGGAAGATGTGGAAAAAATGAGCAATTCTTTGAAGGAAGATTTAGCCAAACCTAACTACAAATCCAAACATGAAAGCACAAAGCGTTCGGTGTGGCTGGAGTGGCGTAGCCACATATTACCCACTAGTAAATATGATCTGACTACTGTTTTTGATAAATCAAAATAATGATTGGTCCAGGTGGTTTGCTATTAGTAATTTCCTCCTATTTGCAGTCTCTGATTCATTCTTCTGGGCGGGGTTGCAAAAAAGTGAATAACCAAACTTGGATGTGAGAAGTGTTTTTGCAGGGTCACATACTGAGCACCGGTGGGGGCGCTCTAAGATCTCTCTCTTGTACACCTTACGATCTATGTATGCCTTATAACTTTGCCCTCCTCATTTGTACTATGGATAAAGCCCATGGGTGTCCATAGTCATTACCTTCCTATAGGTACCCTCACAATTGTATGTCACAAGAGCATCCCCAAAATTTCAAAACAGAGCCATCCTATTCGCCAATAGGATAAAAACTCGGATCCATTCGGCCCAGAAAACATAAGGAAAGAAAATACCACCTAATTCAGTTGGTTTCACATTCCAGAATTCCAAAGGCCCTTCCAAAACCCTAACCGACGCTCTTGTGTCTTTTGTGTGCCTCGTGTTTTCTTGCGGGGTAAGCTGCGAGTCTTTGCTGCTTGTGCGATCTCAAGCTTTTTGCTGCATCTGTTTCGTCGTCTTCTTCTCCCTCCTTCGTTTTCTTTCTCTTCCAGGTCGTCTCTGTTGCAGGAGGATTGCAAGGAAGGAGGAGAAGAAGCCTGCACCGTGGCCATGAGGTATGGCGCACATCTCCCACGTTTGTTGTTGTTGTTTTTGCTTGTCAATCCTGAATGTCGTGTTAGAGCTCTTGAAAGCTAGCAAAAAATCTAGAATGGAGACACGAGGTGTGCACTCTATATTAGCCAATGCTTTAGGATGCTTTATGATGCTTGTGGATAGAAGAAGTCTTGCAGATGGTTTTACGTTATGTTGCAATTGGAAACTTTTGTGGACTGAGGAGATGGCATCAGATAGTTGGCTTAGGGTTTAGGGTTTAGGAAAAAGATAAGAATCAACACTTTTAACATCTGCTGTGTCATCTGTTGTTTGTGTTGTCAGTGGGGCAAGGCCAATGGAAGAGGATACGGTAACTGTCTCTCTGCTTTTCTTGTTGCATTTTATGTATACAACATGCAGGCTTCCTATCTTATTAGTCTGGATGTGGCCTGTAGACTGCACAAGAATTTGCTACCAATAGTTGAACCTTGATAGGGCTCAACAACACTGTTGGATGTTGCTGGATATTTGAAGGTTCCACTGTTCCTGAGTTAATCGCATTCTTAAAAACTGTGCTCTCTTTTGTCTTACTTTTGCAGGAAAAGACAGAGGAGGAGGAGTTCTCTACTGGGCCCCTCTCAGTACTCACAATGTCAGTCAAAAACAACACCCAGGTATGTGTGCTTGCCTCTGTGTGTTGTATAGGGTAGAGAGCTGATGCGCTCTCTTAGTGAGAATTGATGTTTTGGCAAAACTGTGAGAGACAGATTTGTAGACTGTTTACAGGATTCTTACCAAGAAGATCCATTCGGCAAATTGCAGTTAGGTTGTCATCTGCTACCATGATATGCTTGTAGATGCAGAGTCTTTTCTCATTGGCATTCTGCCTCTGTGACTGATACAAGGTGTTTGGATTGTCATCTGCTACCATGGTATGCTTGTAGATGCAGACACTTTTCTCACTGGCCTTCTGCCTGGGTGACTAATACAGGGTGTTTGGATTAGTGTTGTCGCTAACAGGATGTGGGCTTCCTGCACTAGGTTCTCATCAATTGTCGGAACAACAAGAAGTTGCTAGGCCGTGTGAAGGCTTTTGATCGCCATTGCAATATGGTCCTGGAAAATGTCAAGGAGATGTGGACAGAGGTTTGTGGTAGCTCTCATATACTTGTTGTGAGCAAATCACCATTGTCTGTCATTTTTACCTCCGTGCTTTCTGTTGGTGTAAGTCTGCTTCTCTTATTTGCCTTTGTTTTAGCTCGGCAGTGACAAATTTTCTTGTTTCTGCAGGTTCCAAAAACTGGGAAAGGAAAGAAAAAGGCCAAACCTGTGAACAAGGATCGATTCATCAGCAAGATGTTCCTTCGTGGTGACTCTGTCATTATTGTCCTTAGAAACCCAAAGTGACATGCTCATGTGCAGTGGTCTCCGGTAGTGTTGACTGAACTTTGCTAGATGAGCAAGAACACTTCAAAGTCACCAAGAAGGCAACCCGGATAGAATACCTGATAGACTGAGGGCTGCTTGGATTTCCTCTCCTTGGTAAGAATGGGCATGCCATACTGTACATCCAAGTAGGGTCTCAAGTTTTGAGTGTTGCACACCAGTACCTTGTCCTCATTCTAAAGCCGACTTCATTGTTGAGAATCCAATTTGACAATGTGGATCTCAACAGCTGGATCATAGAGACTCCATGGTCTAAATGTATATCTGATGTGCCATCTATCAATCCAAAGTATTCAAATGCAAGTGGTCTCATATCTAAATCTACCCTGGTTATATTCAAATTGGGGTACCTATATCAGTTATAATATTGTCAGCTACAGTAGATGCAGAATACCCAATATCCTGTGACTCTTGCATTGCTGGAGATAGGGAATGCTTCCACTCTGTATTTTGGTCCTGTGAATGGCAAGGAGTGAGAAAGAAAAAGTTTTGAGCTGATTCGTGGCATAATCTTGCTGGACTTACTTTTGAGGCAGCAAAAGTAGTGGGATTGCCTGTGTTGCAGCATTAAATGGAGACCACAGAAATTTGCAGTGGTGTGGACTACAGATTTCCTTGACTTCTCAATGCACAGAAAACACAGTGGACAGGTATATTCTCATGGTCTTTTGAATGGAGCGTGACGATGACCAACTTTGTAGAGTCCAATGTAGAAGAACTGTCATCTTGAAACAAAAGGCAGAAGTTGGAAGTGCTGTGGTTTACAAAACTGCTAGAAGGAATGTAAGTGCTATCAACTTTGGGTGAATGCCTAATGCTTCATTTAAGAGGAGGAAGAACGGATGTCAGATTAGGCAATATGGAGTCTGTCTGGCTTTAGTAGATGAGACATTTTCTCATGAATTGATTGCTTGATGTGAGATGCACATCTGGTCAAATCTATGTAAGATGATCTTACACCCTCATGAATCTGTACACAGATTTGAATTACTGGCCACAAGTGAAGGAGAAAGGTGATGTTGAGAGATGGTGCTACCTAGAATGATGCTAATCTAGTTGGGTTCTGGGTGAAAATGGTAATGAACTGTTTTGGAAATACAAACTTCATGCAGCCAATGAGAAGGCTCAGTGGGGCTTAGTTTTTTTCTTTTGGGTTTGGCAGGGGAATTGGTGGTTTTTTGTTTGTTCCCATTGTGCTGCCTAAAAGGTTCCTGATAGCACCTCATTTTTGTATCACGTACTGTTTGGCCATGGTTCAACTTCCATGTATGTTACTTGTAAACTGGGCAAGGGAAGCACAACAAAGCATGCTTCATTTTTGGGGAGGGAAGTGGCTTCGTTTTTAGGCTTCTATGTAGGTGAGTGCCCAGTGTTCCAAAAAGATTAGTGGTGGGCCAATCAAATGGCTCCTTCTGGAAAAGCCCTTCAGGAAAGGAAAAGAAAAACTGTGTGCACTCCCTCACTAATTAATAGAAGCATGGACACCTATTAATATAGGTAGCCACCCTACTAAGGGGTATTAGTTGAGGCCAAAAATAGTGACAACTAGTTTAGGAATTGAATTTGCATGCAGTCCATGAGCGAGCTGAACATGCAGTGGGAAGGGGTTGTGTTTTTTATTTGGGTGTGGTGTGAAGATAGATTTTTTATTTTTTTGTGTCTCCAGAAGTTCATAATGTGTTCCTCTATCGTGTTCCCAAGAGCAATTCACACAGGAAGTAGTAGGTGCAGAATTATTGAGGTCAGATTCTGCTATACATAGTGCTTTGGTATCGTGGAAACCAGGACTTCTGTAGAAATCGACATGTTTTCTAGGATGTCCACCATGTTCTGGTATCTAAGATGCCTGAAAAATGTACAGCCTGAATCTGCTCTCCAACTTTATAATGTTGTTTTTTAAGCCACATTTTTCTCTCAAGAATAGCATTTCAGAAGTAAGGATGTACCAACTCTTTTTCTGTGAGGACTAGTCTGTAAACCCATTTTGCTTGCAAAATGATCAAATAAGCAAAAGACTAAAGTGTTATGTATCAAAGTTTATCTTGTCCACTTCTGCCCATCAATTATTTTAAAAAATCAAATGTGCCCCAACACTGCATAAGTGGGGTGTTCTTTGCAAGGGACATTAGCCCATGCCAAAAATGGTGATGAAGTCTTTTGGAGAGAGAAATTTCATGCAGCCAATGGGAAGGCCCAAGCATGCATTCAAGGCGCCTTGTCTTTTTTCTTTTTATGTTTTGGGGTGGGTGGGGAGGAGGAAAGATTTTTTTCATTTTTCTCGACTTCTCAATGTGTTTGCACTATGTTCCTTTCAAGTTCCCTATGGGTTCCCAATATTTTCCCCAACATTTTCTCCATACCTCTTCACTTTTATATGCCTTGGAAAATGGTGTCCTACTTTCACCCATATAGGTGGGCCAAAGGGGAGGAATTGTACAGTTCAAAATAGAGCCTTCCGTTTTGGGGAATCTTCATTATTTTATTTTTTTTTTGGAGTGATGGGCCAATCAAATTGGCATGTTGCCGAAAAAAAAACTTGGTAGGCACTTCATTTAATTAATAGGAGAGGTGACTATTTCCCCAAGTTTATTTCCCTGCCATTAGCCTAGGCCAAAAAGGTAACTAACAGTTTTGGAAATAAAAATTGCATGCAGTCAATGGGAAGGTGCAGCATCCATTCAGGGGCCCCAGCTTTTTAATCTGGGTTTGGGGGCAGGGGGAGGGGGGAGAGGTTTTTTTTTCATGAGTTGCTGATGTGTTCCTACCATGTTCCCAAGTTGTTCCCCAAGTTTTCAATGTGTTCCCCAAGGGTGTTCCCAATAGCACCTAATATCAAACCCATATGTTTTGTCCAAAATCTTCCCTTTTTCACCTATATAGCCGAGGTGTTCCTTGTGAGGGGTAATAGCCCATGCGAAAAATTATAATGGGGGTATTAGTCAAGGTTGAAAATGGTGCCAAAAAGGTTTGGGAATAGAAGTTTCATGTAGCCAATGGGAAGGTTCAGCCTACACTCAAGGTGTCTTGTTTTTTTCGTTTAACTTTGGGGGGGGGGGGAGAGGAAGATTTGTTTCATTTTCCCTTTGTTCTAACAGGTTCCCAATGTGTTCCCCATGGGTTTTCTTTTAAGTTTTAGGGGGTAGGGGGGGGGGGAAGAGGAAGATTTTTTCATTTTCCCTTTATTCCAACAGGTTCCCAATGTGTTCCCCATGGGTTTTCTTTTAAGTTTTGGGGGGGAATGGCGGGGGGAGAAGATTTTTTTTATTTTTCCTTTGTTCCAACAGGTTCTCAATGTGTTCCCCATGGGTGTTCCCAATTGCGCCTTGCTTTAATCCCATATGTTTTGCTCAAAGTCCTCCCCTTCTCACATATATCAGTGGGCCAAAGGGGGAGGTACTCCATCTGTCCATAGAATCTTCAATTTTTGTGAGCCTTCATAGTTTCAAAAAAATATTGCCGGGGCCAATCAAACTCAATAAAAAAAAGTTGGACTTGTGAGGGGGTAAAGGTGAGGCCAAAAATGGTGATAAAATTTTTTGGGAGGAGAAATTTCATGCAGCCAATGGGACATTGGAAGGCCCAAGCACACACTGAATGTGCCTTACATTTTTTCCTTTTAAGTTTGGGGAGTGGGGGACTTAAATGGGGATATTTTTCAGTTTTCCCTGGTTCCCACTACGGTGACCATACCACCATCCGCTCACTTTGGCTGGCCAAAAATGGTGATAAATGTTTTTGGGAAGAGAAATTTGATGCAGCCAATGGGAAGGCCCAAGCACACACTGAATGTGCCTTACATTTTTTCCTTTTAAATTTGGGGGGGGGGGAATTTAGAGGAGAATATTTTTCAGTTTTCCCTGGTTCCCACTACGGTGACCATCCCACCATCCGCTCACTTTGGCTGAGGGCACTTTGGCTGGGGCCCTCAAGGGAAAAGGGGGTGAAGGGGGGGGGGGTCCAACCAATCACGAATTACCGCATCAAGACACCGACACCCATTTCTTTATAGTAGTAGATTAGTGTCTAAAAAAGTCTTAGTGTAGCCACTGTTTTTCCTCCCAGGAATATCACTAAAAGGCCTTAACAAGTGTGGAGAAATTCCTAGGTTGTGCACAAGTCTTAATGTAGCCACTGTTTTTCCTCCCAGGAATATCACTAAAAGGCCTTAACAAGTGCGGAGAAATTCCTAGGTTGTGCACAAGTCTTAATGTAGCCACTGTTTTTTCTCCCAGGAATATCACTAAAAGGCCTTAACAAGTGTGGAGAAATTCCTAGGTTGTGCACAAGTCTTAATGTAGCCACTGTTTTTTCTCCCAGGAATATTGCTAAAAGGCCTTAATGTGCGCGGAGAAGTTCTTAGGTAGTGCGCAAGCCTTAATGTAGCCACTGTTTTTTCTCCAGGAATATTGCTAAAAGGCCTTAAATGTGCGCGGAGAAGTTCTTAGGTAGTGCGCAAGCCTTAATGTAGCCACTGTTTTTTCTCCCAGGAATATTGCTAAAAGGCCTTAATGTGCGCGGAGAAGTTCTTAGGTAGTGTGCAAGCCTTAATGTAGCCACTGTTTTTTCTCCCAGGAATATTGCTAAAAGGCCTTAATGTGCGCGGAGAAGTTCTTAGGTAGTGGGCAAGCCTTAATGTAGCCACTGTTTTTTCTCCCAAGAATATTGCTAAAAGGCCTTAATGTGCGGAGAAGTTCTTAGGTAGTGCGCAAGCCTTAATGTAGCCACTGTTTTTTCTCCCAGGAATATCACTAAAAGGCCTTAATGTGCGCGGAGAAGTTCTTAGGTAGTGCGCAAGCCTTAATGTCGCCACTGTTTTTTCTCCCAGGAATATCACTAAAAGGCCTTAACATGCGCGGAGAAATTCCTAGGTAGTGCACAAGTCTTTATCTAGCCACTGTTTTTTCTCCCAGGAATATCACTAAAAGGCCTTAACACTTGCGGATAAATTCCTAGGTACTGCAGGTTACAGACATCAATAGATCCTCCTCAAGAACAGGATTTTGAAGGCGTGAGGGTAATGTCCCTTCACTCATAATTTCCTGCTAGATTTGGAGGTACTCTTACAGAGCATAAAGTGCAGCAAGGCATTTCAGAAAACAAAATGTCTGCATGCATGGGCATTCCATTTGTGAAATGCATTTTGATTGTTTTTTCCCCTGTGTATCGCTTATTGGTACAGTACCCATTGGATATCCATCTCTTTTCATGGGAAATGCAGTTTTTGACAAATTGTGTTGATCTTTATGCTCAATAACACCATCCTTGTAGTGGGGGAGTTTTGAAAGTTAAGGACCCCTTCGCTCGATCGTAGGTGAGCACTTACTTTGGGAACTCCCTGGTCTTCAAGCATTCCCATGGACTTAGTACCTTGTGATCTATGTATGTTTAGGCCTATATGATAGGTGCCTTAGCCACAAGCTTTAGTAGAATAACAGCCTCACACAAGGTGCATTACACAATGGCCTTGCCATTCATGTAATATTGGCAATGGATATTCGATAGTAAACTGGTCATAGCTAGGAAAAAAAAAATCTATTTTAATTACATCATCATGTCGTTGTAAAACAAAATTTGTCATGACTACTTTTCTTCCTTTTTTATGACATCACATTAGTTATGAGCAACCCAAAAGGGATCTCACTTTAAATGGTCATAGGTTCTAAGAACTTATCTAAACATTTAAAAAATTGCTAGAAAACCAAAACCTATAGGGAAATGTTAAAATTAGGATTTTCAAAAAAATTGAAATCTAGTAATGACTTTTTTCTCAAAAAAAACGTGGAAAATGCAGTTGAATATTCAGTTTTCAGTTTTACAAAATTTTGCTCCCAAAACAAGGACTCATCACAACATGCATATTTGAATGTTTCCAATCACAATGTCACATTTTGAAAGAGCTGCATATTTTTTTGTGTATGATGAGTGCCTTAACCATTTGGAGATGGCAGTTTCATATTTAAATTGGTAAATTATGGATTGATGACAAAGGTACTTGGGGTTGGGTGTACAATTTAGGAGGTGCAGACAAAGCACAGCGTCTAAAGATGAATGTAAATCCTTTTACAACCCAATTAGAATGAATAATATCATCTTGTTTGAAAGGCCCAAAATAGCTTGAAGCTACTATACTCTATAATGATACACAGCAAAACATCCTTGCCCTAGAAAGTAGGGCCAATCAAACTTATGGTCAACGCCGTTACCATGTGTAAAGACTCATTGGAATTCTATTTTTTATTTTTTCATGTCAAGTATCAGGAGAAAAATCAGAAAAATATATAAACATACATTTCAAAAGAACATAACGCCCCACTCATTGTTTCAAAAATGAAACACTCACAGGAGTGAGCATTATGTTTTTTGAAACACCCACCTGTCACATAGGCAAACCTATGCTTATATGCCTTCTTAATACACTGCTGAAATCGAACTAAGTTTTTATGGGTAAGGGCCCAAGGCATTCCGCCACATAAGGGGCCTAGGAGAAGCCAATATGAGCTTGAACTTGTCATAAAGCAGTTCAAATAATTTCCTAATGTATTTGGAGGGCACCTCATTTTTAGGAAGAACCTTATGCCAGCAAATGGCCTCCTAGAGCAACTCCAATAGTGGAATTATACACCAAAATCGGGATGCAGCTCCACTAAAATGTCTGGCATTTGAGCCAGCATCTAGGTTTGGCTAGCAAAATAGTCAGATGATGGTGTGGTTGAAAGAGCCGTGGTGGGTGCTGGTTCACCCTGGTTATGTCCATTATGCAGAGTGGAAGGATTGCACCTCAAGCGCTGCCCTCATTTGAAGGTTCAAGGGTGGTACAGATATCAAGGGGGCCTGAAAACGAGGGGAGGTCTGTAGGATGATCAATTAGAAAAGGTTTTTTATTTGAATGGTGGAAGGTGCCTTCAATTTGACTAAGCATTTTCCGTGTAGAAGTAGCTTTTAGCACTGGAGATGATCTCAAATAAAAAGAAAAAAAAAACCCTTATATACTTTACATACTTTACAAAGTTGCTTTCTAGCCATGTTCTTCCATGAACAAGTCAAAAAAGCTGTGTAGAGTGTCAAGAAAGTTCCTAGCATATTTGGACGGCACCTTAAGCAGATCAATAATGTCTAGTGCAAAACAAGAGAAACCTTCTGGCTAACAGGCCTCTCTCTGCGACCAACTCATGATCCATGTATGCTTAGTATTGGATAAAGATCCTAAAGGAGAAGGTGTGGCCTATTAGGTTCCCTAATGAATATGGGTCCTAGGAAGAGGTGACAGCTGAGTCCCACATATTTTTGGAATGTCCACCACCCATGGGAATGAAACACTCAAGAGCACAAGGCAAACCTATTATAAGCCTAAACATAGGTAGATCAAAGGGGGGTAGGACAAGGAACTGTTTAGGAGCCAGTGAGACCTTATGCATATAAATAGACATAAGATCACTCCCGGTTCCTAAATAGTAAGTCTAAGATCATAGATGTAAGGTCCCTCCCACTCCTAATTATGAAGCATAAGATCATAGATGCGACTTCCCTTCCACTCCTAAATAATAAGCATAAGATCCTTCCTCTTTTGAAGCACTGGTATTTGAGCATTGGATGACATAAGGTACCCTCCAAACAAACAAAGTAGGAAACTTCTCGGAGTGCTTCATGGCTCTAGATAATGTTCACCTTGTTGGATAATGCTTGAGGGTGGGGGCATTCCTGAAAGAAGGCCCAAGATCAGGAGGGATGAGCTTGTCAAAAGCCCTTCCCACTTGTGCTGCAGGAAAACAGTGGCTTCAAATATACCGAAAAATCACCTTGCTCAGGTTTGGTGGGATTTTGTGAAAAAAATCGGTACAATCAAGCCCATTCGATGATATCTTGATACCATCCATACCCTAGTGATCAGAGTTTGAAGGATAGGTTTACCCACAGGTTTTATATGTGGTGGTTGTGCGTGTTTTGGGAAGCACAACAGCAGACCCCACCCGACAAGCCATCGGTACCCCCAAGTCAAACTCAGTGGCAAAGAACCCGCACAATTTTCACCTGCATTCCACCACTGGGTTTGAACCATACGCAACCCTGTCCCAAGGTCCTTCAACATGACGCGTTGTTAGCACCCCCAAGTCAAGTTCAGTGACCGAGGGCCACAAGCACTTTCAACTGGGGTTTGAACTTTGAATCCAGAACCTTGTTGAGGTCCTGGGGTTCCAGTCCACTGAGCTATCACCCCTGGCCCTGGGGTGTTAGCTTTTGTTTTGAAGTTCTTGCAATTTGATGGATTGGTGCTACAACCACCAGACCATGTTTTGTTTTCAGTCTCTTTGATCTTTGAGTGAGTTCCTTGACAGCCCTTTTACTTTGTGTATCTATTTGTATTTTCATCTGATTCATTGCCATGAGCCCTGGCTCTGATTGTTTGCAATATTCGGCTTAGAAAGTGTGTTGCTATCATTTTTATCCCACCTTCTCCACAGCTAGAAACAAACTGCTTTTGGTTCAGATGTGTTTTTTACCACCGTATTACTACTTCAATTTTATGGTAGACATGCTTATGCCTTAGCTTGTGCACAGTCCAGCCTCCACCCAAGTTTCAAGTTGTAGTTTCTCCCATTTGGACCTTAGCCCTTGTGGGGGGTCTGTGGTGGTCTGTCTATGGCAATGTATTGTTCGTGGCTTGTTTCCAACAATAAGGATATCTTATGTGTTGTCATAGCGATGTGTTGTACATCCTTGGTTGCCACACAGAATGTGAATTTTAATTATCATAATTTTGAAATCAATAATCTCACTGCATTAGATGATGCTGGAATTTATCCAGAGTATATAGAGTTGAATGCGAACAATGAGAGCTATGCTTATGGTGTGGGCAGGATTTTGTATCCAGAAAAGGTGCAATTTAAAGATGTTAAATCGATGACTTTTGCTTCGTTTAGCACCTTCTTCACATTTTCTGTGAACACTTCACCCAACACTTACTCTGGAGATGGACTTGCTTTCATTATTGCGGCTAACAATGCTTTGCCTTCTAGTAATTTTGGTGGTGGAGCGCTTGGCATTTTAAGCAATGAGACCAATGGATATGCTAGCAATCATATCTTTGCAGTTGAGATTGATACGTATCAAGATACAGCATACAACGACCCAAGTAATAGCCATGTGGGTGTTGACATCAATAGTGTAAATTCAACTCAGACGTACGATTTTTGCGATGCATGTCACCCATCATATTTTGTAAATAAAGGAAAATTTGGAGCTTGGATTGATTATTTAGCAACTAATAAAACTCTTTCTGTGGTTGTTGAACTTTACAACGGCACTGCTAGCACACCCTCACATTCTCAGATTGTAGTCCACAACTTCACCTTGTTAGATGTATTAGAAGACGATGGTCAAATGTATGTTGGATTCTCTGGTGGCACTGGAGCAAGTTTTGAACATCATTATATCTATTCTTGGCGCTTCTCGACTAGTGGCTTGCCAAACACAATCTTGCCTAGTGGCTCGCCAAACCAAATCTCGCCTAGTGGCTTGCCAAACCAGAAAAAAAAGAGTCCATTGATAGCAATAGTCTTAACTTGTGGCATTATTTTCATGGGTGGGGCAATCCTTGGGGCCTTTTTTTTCTTCAAAAGAAAATCACGAACAGGTCTTCATGTTCTAGAGCTTGGTTCCCATGGAAATCAAGATAATTATGACCTTCATATAGAAGAATTTGTGGGTGGACCTCGCAGGTTTAGTTACAAGGAACTTAGCACTGCAACCAAATCTTTTAGTCCAAACGAGATGCTTGGCCGTGGAGGTTTTGGATGTGTGTATAAAGGTGTATTACGTGATACTGGTGCTCTTGTGGCTGTGAAGAAAATTGCCGAGGATTCACAACAAGGAGGACGCGAATTCTTTGCCGAAGTCTCCATCATTAGTCGTGTTCGACATCGCAACTTGGTGCAATTGCAAGGTTGGTGTTGTGAGCGAAGTCATCTCATGCTTGTCTATGATTACATGCCCAACAAAAGCTTGGACAAGATCTTATATCATGTCCCAGAGACTTCAAACACAATTGAACTCACATGGGATTTGCGCTACAACATTTTGATCGGTGTCTCATCAGCACTCGCTTACCTTCATGAAGAGTGGGAGCAATGTGTGGTTCATCGAGATGTGAAAGCCAGTAATGTGATGCTTGACGAAGAACTCAACCCACGTCTTGGAGATTTTGGGCTTGCTAGACTCATAGCACGAACCAAAAATGCGCAAACCACAATTGTAGCAGGAACATTAGGATACATGGCGCCTGAGCTTTCCACCACAGGAAAAGCTACAACGAAAACTGATGTGTTTAGTTATGGTGCATTAGCACTAGAGGTTGCATGTGGGCGATGTCCTGTTGACTTCAGCGTTTCGGATGCAGAAACAGTCCTCTTGGATTGGGTATGGAGGTGTTATGAAAATGGGGAACTTTTCAAGGTTGTGGATGTGACATTGGGGACCAAATTCAATGAAGAACAAATGAGGACGGTTTTGCTCCTTGGCCTTTTGTGCTCACATCCAGACCCAAATGCAAGGCCAACCATGGGGTATGTTCGCCAAGTGCTAACAGGGAATATTAATCTTCCTCCCATTCCCTTCCACAAGCCAATAGCTTCGTATTCAACACAAAATGGGATTGAGTTAATGGATATGATCACTAGTTCAACAAGTAATGATGGGGAGCCTTCAATAGAAAGTTCAAGCTCAATACTCTCAAAAGTTGGTAGTTTAAAAACTATGGTAAACTTTTAGTTCTCAAGTTGTAAGATGAAATCACACTAGTATTAAAATATATCTTCCACTATTGAAAAGGCTATTCAATAAGATTGGTTGCATGTGTTTTCGTTGCAATGTTTTAATATTAAAGATTGCATGTTTCTTGTGTTGTTTTATACATTTACATCCAAAATGGAAAATTCATGTAATTTGGACTAGCCATAATTCAATTGAAATGGGAAACCTTCAAGATGAAAATTTATTAATGGTATGAAAATTTTCAATGAAAAACTATTAAAGCATCTCCACCCATATTCAACACTTGGCTATGCAACAATGTTTTTCCCATCCAAAATTATTGAAAATTTATAGATTCCAAGCCTCACCTATAAACATGAACCTAGTGTTTAAAAAGTCAAAACTTGCTAATAACAAACCACGTGGATCAATCAATAAATGTAATCAATCAAGATCATGAGGTGTGAAATTATGTTGTGATTTTTGCCACCTGAACATATTGAACAAAAATGTTGAGACGCAACCATTTTACTAAATGTATCAATCAAGTATTATTGATCTTCATCCAAAACATGTTGTGCAATGTGTTGGTGGAGATGTTCTTATCAGGATACCCTTGTTCTTTGGGTATGCTCATAACAATTCATGAAATTGGTTTATCGTTTTTTAATGCAAAGGTCCCAATGTGAAAATGAATATGGGTTTATCACATGTGTTCATCATATGCAATTCTCTAATCTCCCCCAACCCCTATTATTCCGCTTGGAATGTAAATGGTTTCATATATCTTACACAATGTGATTATGTGGATCAACATATAAATAAGTAATATGATTCTTTTGTAAAATCATAATACTTTTAAGAACATTACTAGTGGAACGTACTTTTTGATTTAACAAAATTATATGATCTGCCTATTTTTCTACCAATCTAATTTTATACATTGACATGTATTTATAAGGCTTAAACTATGGTTTTAGCCATGTTCAAATTAGAAATAGAAAAATCTAAAGCATGAAACCTTCAAGAAATTCAAAAGTCAAATTATATATATATATAAAGAATTCAACATCAACTTCAAGGTCTTAAATAAGTTCAATTCCAAATTAAAAGCTAATAATGTAACCAATAAATTAAATTAGGTGTTACAACTAACTACCCCTCTAACATTAACCCATTCATAATGTAAATTATGTGCTTGAAATCCAAGACCAATATAAGGTATTGCTAAAATACTCATATTCTTTTGCAAGTAGTTAGCTCCAATGGATATTCTTGTGTTGACTCTGATGTTGCTGAAGTTCAAGTTTTTGCATGCAGGTTTTGCATGTAGTTATTGGGAATGAACCTATTGCTACACATCTTTGGTTCTGCCACATGTGCTTGCGTAACTCAGTAAAACTTTGCTTCTTGGTGTTGTGTGTGCACCTATGATGGCCTTATTCTCCAGTCTTGCTATTCCTATACTGGTGCTTGTGCACCTTGTTATTAAAAAATATTAATGAGAATGAAAAATGACAGGCAAATCAACAAGGCAAACCAATTGAACCTGACAAAGCAACTAAATTGGCAAACCAACTTGACTTGGAAAATTGATTTGACTAAACAAAACTAGTTTATTGGCCAGAAAACAATTTAGTGTGACAAATGAACATGAAAAATTGAAGTGTCATAATGACAAATCGATTACAATTTGACAAATCAGTTTGACTGTGTTGAGATACAAAGGATGGTTAGGTGGTTAATAAACTACATTTTGTAATAATATAAAAGGGATAAATTTAACAAAGTAAGAATTGTTAACAATTGGTTGCCAATATTATTAGGCATGAAGGGAGAGACGTATGGGGAAACCGGAGACATCTGTGAAGACATAATCTTTGTAATATGAAATGAACATTCTTTTATTTTTGGGCTTCCAAGTTTGTGTGCATTCAAGTAATAGAAAAATGTAGTATGGATGTTTGTTTTGGTTTTCTCCTAATTAGTTATGCTTACATGGTTTTCATGTTACTAAACTAGGAGAAGAACCCATGAATGATACATAAATTAAGTAAGCATTTTATAAAGGTTTGTCAAATGGTATTGATAATATTTGGTGACCATGCTACAAAAATAAATTCCTCAATGTAGCACTTGAAAGTTTGTGGAAACCAAAAGATGAAGTATATGAATTCCATATAATCAATCTAAATTCTATCTGACACAATTATTTTGAATAAGTGGAAAGTGAAGAAGGTAAAGTTGAAAGAGATGAAATCGACTTGGTATTTTGTTTATTATGTGTACTTTTTCTTCTTTTCCCATGTGAATAATATTTAAACTCTTTTGATTTTGATGGCAACTTTAACCTTTTACCAAATGAATGAATTGATTTTACTAATACACCAAACTTTATCTCAATGAGTTTATACCTAGAAATTATTTTTAAATTTTAAATTGTAAATAAAAAGTTAGAGGATCAAAACCTAGCGACCAATCATCAAATTCATGTTGACGACATCATTAAAATATCCTATAAGGACTTTGGTAGTATTTAATATCTTTCCATTCTTTTCGGAAATAATATGCAAAAAAATCGTTTGTTTGTGTAGTGAATTTCAATACATTAAATATTAAAAATAATTTTTTTGTGGACATCAGGGATCAAGTTTATTAATTGTGTGAGTCTATAAGAATTTTTTTTTCCCAAATTTTTTTGTCATTTATGTGGAATGTTTAAAGAAATTTATGGTTTAACACTAATTGAGTTAAATTCGAAATTAATATTCAAATATAAAATTAAATAAATGTTATTTTGAAACATGCCAATTGTAAGTTATTCCTAATGAACTTTTTGTTTTTATTATTTAATGTTCAAAGCAAGGATTTTTTTAGAGTCCATATCATTATGAAAAAATATTTATTTTATATTGAGTTTGTTCACACATGTTCAAAATAATTATTTCTAGGTGGGATGAAAATTCAATAGAAAAGCATTGCTTGGAATTGATGGATTGTTTTCATTACTAGATTCATCCAAGGCTTCAAAAAACTCAAACAAATTGGAACTTTGGGTGATGTTTTCAAGTGTCGTTTTTTGCTCAACCTTAGCTTGCATTCACCATCTTGCACATGCTTCTTCTCCAACCTAAGTTTGGTCATCTCCTCCAGGATCCTTTGCTAGTTCTGATTGTCTTGCACCAACTATTTGAGCATATCTACAACTTTCTTGTGCTCCTCTAGAGTCCCAAACTTGGACAAATGGAAATAGTCAGAAACGTTCTGGTTTATGGACCTACTAGAAGGATTGTGTTTGCCATCAACTTTTGGGTGAATGCCTAGCTTCATTTAAGAGGAGGAAGAAAGGATGTCAAACTACACAAAGTGGAGTCTATCTGGTTTTCCTACATTTTTTCATAATTTCATTGCTTGATGGGAGATGCACAACTGGTCAAATCTACATAAAGATGATTTTGAACACAAGAATGGTTGATGCTTAGTGAACCCCAATACTTGGTTGGCTGTTTTCTACATTCTGTTCATGTGTGAATACTTATAATTCTGTATGTGTTAGGTGAAGGCCTAAGGGGAAGGTATGGAATATCAAAAGGGTCATATATTGATACACAACTTCACTCTCAAACCAAATTGTTAAAAAATGTTTGAACCCAATATGCTAAAAAAGATTTTAATCTTAGGCCAAAGTTTCAAAAATATTTTAAACCTTAGGTCATATTCTAAAAATATATTCCAACCTTAAGCCAACATGCCGAAAATAATTCCAACCCTAAGCCGATATGCAAAATTAATTTTATCTTGGGATAAACTTTCTTGGCATGAGGTCTAACATTAAGCCAATATATGTTTATTGTAATTATTAAATATATATATTTCCATCAAATACACAAAAATTGTTGGTCCAATGGCTTGGGGTTATTATAATTCGACCCAAGATCATTGTGTTAAGGGTGTAGGACATTTGTCTTAAGGGTGCAAGGCATTTGTCCTGATGTTGCTCTACCCAACACATTTATTTTCATGTGACTGAGCACCTGGGATGGTCCGCAATGATGGGAAAAAAAAAATCCACCTTCAATATCTGCCCGAAATTATTGGGCAATTTTTTTTCAAACTGTCCAATTTGTTTTTAAGCATGAAGATATTTTCAGAATCCCCAAAAAATTGGGCAGAAATGAAAATTATCTTCAACATCTATAAGGTGCCCATAATTATTGAGCAAAATAAGAATTCCCAAAATGCCAAAAAACTACAAGCCTTGGGATTTTTCAAAATGCCCAATGTTTTGGGCAGAAATGAAAAAAAATTCAACGTTTACAACTTTCCCAAGCAGTCTAGAATTTCCAAAATTGCCCAAAACTTTTCCAAGCATCTTAGAAAAAAAATGTCTTGAATATTTGCAAGCATAGGATTTGTTGAATTCCCCAAATTTTTGAGCGAAAATGAAAAAAAATCAACCTATATAATCTACCTGAAATATATCAAGCAAAATACAGATTCTCAAACTAATGAACATTTTTCAGGCATGTTGAGAAATGTTTTCCAGGAATTCTCTAAAATGCCCAATTTTAATCCTAAAAAAAAAATTAAAAAAATCTAAATGAACGCCTTAGTGCTAATTTTTTAAGAAATCCTAAGTCAAAACAATAAAAAGATTCCAACATGAAGCCTAATTGTTTGGCTCAAGTGCTAAACAGATTCTAACCCGAACCCAGACTGGTAATTTTTGAAAACCCTAAATAAAAATAATAAAAATATTCTAATCCTTAGGCCTACATAGGTTTTAACCGTTAAGTTCAAATAGATTTATCTTTAGGCGTAAAAGGATTGTAGACTTAAGCAAAAATATTTTTAAAATCTTAACTTAAGCTTAATTGTTAGAACCTTAGGCTCAAACATTAATAATATCCTATTCTTGAATCAAAACATTAATAAATATTTTAACTATAGATTAAATTATTGATTAAAAAAAACCTTAGGTCAAATTTCAACCAAAGATCAAAGTTTTTAAAATATTTAAACTGGAAGCGAAACTCTTCAAAAAAAGATTCTGATTACTAGGCCCAAGTGCCAAGAAAATGCTAACCCCAAGCTAAAATGGTAAATTTTTTAAAACCCTAAGCCAAAATATCTATGACCATCACGTCCAGTGTTCAGAAGCAGACGGAAAAGCGTGCGCACCGGCGCTCACTATATGAACCTGCACATCAAATGTGGGTGAAGAAAACTGAACATATGCCAGTTTGGCTCAGGAAAATGGTTTTTCTACAGCACATTTCCTTACTTTGATGAGGCTGGTTAAAGCGAACCATAGCTGTGCGCTGCGACCGAAGAGTAACAAATTTGATCTACCTGCTGTGCCCTATTTTTCATAGACCAATCCTAATGTATGTTTAGGTCCTTATGACTTCGCCCTCCTCATTGTACTATGGATAAAGCCCATGGGTGTCCATAATCCTTACCTTCCTATAGGTACCCTCCATTACTGACCCCAATTGTATGTCACCAGAGCATCCCCAATTTTTAAAAACATAGCCACCCTATTCGCGAACAACTTAATAATAGTAACTAAGTAGTTACATAAATAGGTAGGTTGGAGCTATATCAACTTAACTACCTATGGCTATGTATTGACTTACTTAGGTACATATACATAGGTTGTTATAATGGACGATGAATATCAATATTTCAATAAAAACATGAAAAATCCTCAGAAGGCCATGTGTTAAATTTTTATGGATGGATGAAAAATAATGTCAGCATGACAATATGATTATAGTCATAGGGGAGTTGCATAGTAGTTGAAAAGGAGTTGTTGCAAAAAAGTTGTAATTGAATTGTAATGAGTTGCATCATATATATAGTAAACTGCATACACAATGGCCAATCAAAAAACATTTGTTGTTTCAATGTACACATTTCCCAACACTTCATTCTTTAATTTTGTTCATGCCCAATTTTGCAAAAATGGCTTTTTGTTCCTATTGGCTATGGCATTTATAGAATTCTTTCCAAACTTCCTAAAAAACAAATCTTTACTTTTGTAATAGTTGATTTAGAGGGATTTTTTTGGTAATAATGATGTTACGTATGGAAACTAGTTGGTCCCTTCTAGGACCTAGAATGGAGGTAGGTTTCACGCCCAATTTTATGAAGGATACTCATATTTTTCCCCTTTCAATTGTTGGGTCATTTTTTTTCTTTTTTCTACCAAGTAAATTAGATATGCAATGCATGGTCATAGTCAAGAAGGGGAAAAAAAAATTGTTTCAAAACCCTTTTAAATTGATGATCAATAAATATAATAAACAGTGCAAAGTGGGTGAAAGGCATTTCAATTCAATTTTTTATAAAAAATCAAAAATTTATAAGGTATGTAATGATTCTAAAATAATGTGTGTTTTTATATTGTGGTTGGTTTTGGAAATTGAAACATCAAAATCCAATTAACACTCATTGGAATTTGGATTGCCTATTATTGATTTTATTAATTAAATGTGAGTACATCTCATATTAATTCTTAAAAAATCTAAACTTTGAAATAATCATGAATAAACAAAAGTTCAAATGAATTTTTTTTAATCCATATACATGAAGGAAGGTTGTTTGTTTATTTTCTTTTAATGGTTCATGAAACATATTAGTATGGGCTACTTGTAGTGTGTTATTGCACTTCCTTTGCCATTTGTTTTGGCACTTCAATCAGAATTATTATTGTTACTGATAATGATGACCCACTATATTTTATCCATCATGTAATCATGGAATCAAACATCACATAAATAAGTATGAGCATTACATTGCAAATGTAGAGAATCATGTACAAAATTAAAAGGTTTTTTTTCTTATGTGTTATTTCAGCCTAATTTTTACGTTTGAAAGTTTTTGTCATCTATCTAATGAGCACAATATTAGCTGCTTGAATTTGTTGCAGTCCTCTTGTGAGCCTTTGGACATGTTGCTTATACAACAAACAAGTTCCAAAACGTTAAAATTTCATCCTTTATCAAAGAATTGTTGTTCATCTTCATGGTGCACCCTGAGAGAAAACAAAAATAAATCCCATCACCTATTGTGCTTATGTCAATAAGAAAAAATGAACCCAAACCTTCACTTATTGTAATTATGGCAATAGGAAAAAAATGAACCCACCTCGACCACCCACTGTACTTATGACAACACCAAAAAAATAGATAATTATTGAATTCATTTTATTGTCAATGTAATTAATGACTATCACAATAATTCAAGGCTTGTGAAAGGAAGGCAACAAGAAAATATATATATTGTGAAAGTGCTTGTGGCCACGCGGCGCTTTGAAATTTTAGATTGTGTTTTGAACCCTCATGCTTACCTCCACTAATTATATATAAATTATGCCATGAACATATTATATTAGTCACAAATTATGTTATTCCTTCTTTTGTGTTTACATTGGTGTCTTATGCATCTATGAACATGTAGAACATCATGGATTCAAAAGTCCCAACCCAAGAAACTTTTGTAATTTTTGTAGAACTTTAACTTGAAGTGAAAAAATATAAAGTAAATCTAAGTGGCCTTTGATGTTATCTTGAGGTTGTTGGGCTACAAGGTTTTGTTGGTTTGAGCAAATTCATGGATAAGAAAATATGAAAATGAAGGAAAATGAATAAATGATAAGTTGTCCGTGCAAAATCTTGACTCTTTGACAAACATATTACTAATTAATAATTTATCATTCATACCAATTGAAAAGCTCAAAAATGTCTCAAATCTTGCAACTGTTAGATGGACAGTATGGGATGAAATACATATTTACAACATTTGTGCAATGTTAATAATTTCAATTTGCTTCTTTCAAAAAGTTAATCTTGTCAATCAACATTAATCATTGACCAATTATAAAGACACTTGAAAATTTGTATTCAAAATACAATGTGATATTTTTGGTTACAAAATGGCTTGTTCTATTTCATTTTAAGAGAAAAATCAAGCTCATGGGGCATGCCATGTGTTTCAAAAGTATGTGCACATTTCAGTGTTGACAAGCTTATAAATGTGAAGTGGTCTAATTGTGATTATTTCATGTGTAACTACTTCAACCTTTAATATGTGGATGTAAAGAATGTGTTTTGCAAAACATATATGATCTAATTGTAAACCATTTTTTTTTTACATAGATTTGATAGGCGTCACTTCATTGGGTTTGTAGGGTTGAAGTCAAAACAACTTTTCTACTTATTGTTTTTTTAAGCACTTTCAAATGGATGGCATGAAAGAGGTACAAGTTGTGTTTCTTAACTATATTGAACTTGAATAGAAAAGGTAGTCAACATTCCATGTGAATTAAAATGCGATTTTCCAACTACTCAAGGATCAATATTTCTATTTCACTATTTGTATGTTAGCAAAAACATAGTTGAAATTTGGAATAACGGTTGCACAATGAGTCACCTTGTTGTTTCAATTCAACTATTATTATGGTTTAAAGTGGTCACGCATGTTGGTACAACTTGGAATATGTGCACACTCATTGCCTCTTTAAATTTCATCCTCATTTTATCACAAAATAAAAATAAAAACTAATAAATTAGACTTTTCAAGCTTGTTGTGCATATTGGTTAAAATTTTGAAGATTTTAAGTTTTGGTTTTTTTAAGAAACACTTGTAATGTGAAAAAATAAAGTTATATTTCATATCCTTCTATTAAACCTTAAAACCCCCAACATTTGAAATGCATGCAAAAAAACCTTCTTCCGTTCTTCCTCATTAAAATCATCTTTTATTTTGTATTTGTTGTGAGCCTACCTTGGGCTTGTAACCAAGTCTAGGGCAAAGACAATGAAATAATGTGAAAGCAAGCAAGAAACATGGTAACAATAAAATATTTATTGAAATGAATGGGGGAGCGTTTGTGATTCAAAATGAATCCTAATCAAACACTTTCAAAGATTCCCAAACTACATCATTAGATCCAAATCACGTGATCTTTGGCTCATCATAATAGTCTTGAAAAATGGTGTCACATATCCAAAATAAAGCTATGTTGGGAAGGTTATGTCTATTTGAAAAGTGAAGAAACAAATTTGGAATAAAATTCCAAATTGTTGATACATTCATTTGGAGAAACAAGTAAAGTTTCATGAAAGAGCTTGACAAGTTTTTGACAAAAGATATTAGATGATGCATTTGCATATTTCACTTCATATTACATTGATTAGATACAAGATTTACACATTTGCTAGGATAATGTTTTTTAACATTAATACCACTTGACAAACCTTGGGTATGACATATTTATTCAAATTCAGTATAACACATGTTGAATTTTGCTAATTGAGTCATTATTTATGACTTGGGTTTAGTGAGTCATAAAACCCAATATGTGTTATAGGAAAAGGTTATCAACATAGACTACCTAACATAGTCAATTTCAAAATTAATTATTCATTACATAAGCCTAAACCCAAGCACACCATTTTGGCGTCTACCACATCCACATGGTAGCCATTTGCCTCAATTGTACATATTGAATGAAGTTCTGGGTCTTAAAATGTCTTAAGGTCTCATTTGAGACTTCAAATGCAAACGAGCTACATGGCTTTATTAATGTCCAATATTTTTGAAATACGCTCATAGCCTCCTCAAAAAACTCTCTTTCAACTTTTTGAAAACATCCTTTTTGTCCCGTTAAAAGAAAAAGTCCACAAAAAGTGATGATATTTACTTTGGTTGACTATGATGTTTTGAGAGATGGTTATAAGTTACTTTGTCCCTTGTTATATTTCATTTTTCCATGTTTATAATTGGTAAAAAATGCCAATGTGTGATTGTAGAAATGTCCAATTTGTTGAAATAAATTGTCCAATTTTTATTGGGAAAACATGTTTATGACAATAATAATTATATGAAAATACCTAAAAATTATTGTGGAACATTAAAAAAAATGCCCATATGAAAAGAATTTGAGGAGAATCTTAAATGAAAACTTTCTTGATATATTGATAAAAAAAATCCTAGATAAAATAATTCCATGCCAATTTCAAATATTGCATAACCAAAACAATGTGAATAAGAATTTGCCAATATGGTATTTGAAAAATAAAATAAATAAATAAATAAACTAAAAAAACTAAAAAAACTCAATGTAGATTAAAAAAATAAGGTGTTGAAAATTTTGCTCGGGGAAAACAATAATGGCACATTTCTACCAAAAAAAAAGCCTTTAAATGTCAATTATTCAATTTCATTCATGCAAGTTGCACCAAAAAACATGAGGTCACTAGGATTCTATTTTCAATTATTTATCTTATATATGAACATGGCATGTCATACATAATGGATATACAAATAAATATTCTAAAAATATTGAACAAAAAGGCCGACAAAATAATAAATATAAAAACCACAGATCCACAACTGAATAAAAAGTAGGGAAAAAGAAAAAAAACTTAAACTACAATCAACTATGGTACACATATAATCCCACAACAAACACATGATGTTCAATAGCTGAGACCTTCTAGCACATATTTCATGGCCTATTAGAACACTTAAAATGCTTGGACAAAAAGTTCCCAACTAATGAAACCTAAAGTTTGTGCCATCAATGGAAGCATGGTTGGTTAGATGTGCACTCAAGAAAAAGTACCCTAACCAATGGATTCCTTTGTGACAAGGTGGAGGTGAGCAACAAAGGGTCCAATGGTGAAAAAAAGTGACCAGCAAAGTTCCTTGAAATGGGCCAAAAGCAGCCAACATGTCAGCCCTAAGAGGCAACTAGCTTGGCCACCATTTCAAATTAGGGACCCATACCCTAAAGATACCTTTTTATCATTAACAAAGAATATGACAAGTGTAGGCTAAAGTACTTTCCCTCTTGTTTGGCTAGTTCCTATGCTTGTCAGTTGTCATTTCTTCAGGGCTAAAGTAGAGGCACCTAAAACCGTGAGATCATACACCTAAAATCAATATGGATCTTTGCTTGAAGATTTGGAGCAAAAATCTTGGGGAACAACAATGAGAACATCATTGAGAGTTGTGCTTAAGTTAGTTTATGGATTAAGAGGATCTCCTCCCCCCACAACCATAAATTACATTTTGATTGGCCCATCACAATTTTTTGGCGGAAACATTTGACACTACCCAAAATAGAAGTGTAGAGGGGCTTCCCTTTGACCCACCTTTATATGTTACGGAAGTTCAACTTTGGGCAACAATTATGGCATAAACTGTGGTGCTATTGGGAATATCTTGAGGAATACATTGGGAACTTGGTGAACATGATGGGAATGTCATTGCAAACTTGTGGGAGGAACATACTGAGAACATGGAGGGAACAATTGTTTTGAACGTCACACCCTTGGCCCCCTAGTGTACAAAGGAAAAGAGCCTGGCCTCCTTCGGTGCATGTTGAGCCATTTCATCGGTTGCATGAAAATTCTATTCACAAAATGGTTTGTTACAATTTTTCGCCTTGGCCAATATCCCTTTCTAAAAAGCATGGATACCTACCTATTATTTTGTATGGGTGTGTAGGTACACATCCTCCATCTTGAGGGGCACACACAACATTTTTTTTCCTTTTTTTGGGGGGTTGAAAGGAGCCACTTTGATTGGCCCATCAGATTGTTTTTTGAAATATTGAGCACACCCCCCAAATAGAAGCCCAGAGGTGATTGACTTTATAGCCCTTGTTATACCCTATTTGGTTATCATGGTGGGCACTTGGTAACATGGCCCAGTGATAAAATTTAACCCCACAATCATTTGGGCGATTGCCTTGATGCTTGTCATGCTCTCAACATTGTGCACACATTTTCTTACACATTGGAATATTAGTTTGGTACTTTTTTTGATTAGGTATGAATTCTTGTTTGTAAATAAGGTAAGGAAAAGAAACTATGAGCAACTTGTGTTAATGAACAAGGGGTGTGTCACACTATGGCCTTGCCACCAACATTCAAAAAGCATCTTAAGGGAAAAGAAGAATTATGGAAACTAAAAACATTTCACCATGCAAAAATATAATCTTTCAAAAGTCCTCAAATAAAAATAAACCTATTACCTAGGGGCCAAAATCCCTTAAGCTACTACATTCTATAATGAATCTAAACACAATATCCTTGCCTTCTTGGTAGGCAAGCCTAACAAATCCACACCCAAGCATTGAAGTATTGCTTCAGCTTTGGGGCGAGTGGGGATGGGGAGTGGGGCTGGTGAACAGCTGTGGGGAGAACATATGGGATGTCCTTGACAAAAAAAATCATTACTTCCTACAAAATTGTTGCTTTGAGAAAGACCATTGGTGATTGTTGTGCAAAGATATCAAAACCATTAAAGAAAAATAAGGAGATAAGGACAATGAATTGTTTTTTGAAAATGGGTTCTTTAGCAAAAATCATAGATCTCACAACTTGGCCCCACAACAATCACATTTTTCAAACAACATTTGTACGTGCGGTTTACAAAAAATCATGATAGATGGCCTAGTTGGTCGAATCCTTTTGTTCAGAGGTTGGAGAATTGACCATGAATTTGAAGCACATTGGAAATAAACATTACCTTCATCATTTGTTGTTGTGTTCTTGTAGAATGTGGGCATACTGTTATGCAAAATTCAAGTTCTCATGCCACACATATGCTAAAATGTGTCGGCAGAATATGCCAAAATGGCAGAATGTCTTTACTAATTTCATGATAGGTTGGATGTTGGGTGTTGTTTTCTCATCATCAGAATGTTACATATAAGACTTTTTTGTTTTTTTGAGATTGCAAATTTGGGATGTGAAGTGAGAACTGAAGTGTACAGTTTCACAAATTGAAGCAACTCTAACTTGCAATTGGATGATCATATGGGTCAGTCGGTCAGAAGTAATGTTGCATTGCCCCAAATACATTATATCTTTTCATTACATTTTGCTTAATTCATTTCCATTTGCAAATTTTCTGTAATGGATGACACCTCAATTTCATGGATTTTCTACCCTAAGTGCGATCACATTAAAAAAATGAGGTCCCAAAATGAGGTCTCAAAGGAGGTCGATCACAAAAGGGGATATCGAACCACATATATAGTTAGTTATTATTCACCCAGTGGCAAGTGGGGAATGATGAATGCCGAACTTTGGAAGAGGTAGTAGTAGTACATTCGAGTTCAAGTGCCAAAGAATTTTGTTATCGCCAGTGGTCCCATAGTGACACCAAAACCAGACAAGAATTTATCACAAATTCTTCCAAAGAGAGTGTCCAACAGAAAACTTAAAGCTGATCTCTCTATTAGGCCCTCATTATTAAGTTGCTTTTCTTGCTGCTTCAGGCACTTGAGTATGGGTGCAGATTCAACACAAAGTGCATGATATCAACTTGAGACCTTGAAGACAAAGTCCATTAATCCCAATTAGGTATGCTTAGAGCCAAAACCCCCATCCATCATGTCTAATTAACTACGGGGTTCAGGGTCATTTTACAAGGGATTAGAGAGCATTGAAATTTGACACCCAGTTTTTGGAGAATCTTCTGTAACATGGGTTATGGCTAGTGATAATTCACTTTCTACCATTTCATGCATGTATATCATCATGGCTTGAGTACTACGGTTGCTCATAATTTGAACTCGAGTAACAAACCCTATTATTGAATTTGGGCAACACATTATAACATGTCATTTAGGGTTTAGGTCTTGCGTCTTGTAAAATCTGCCTCTCGTTAAATTTCTTTAATGGAGCCTGTGCCCTTGACCTCCAAGGCTTTTGCCCTGAATGGGCGAAATGAACAGCTTCTTCCTGAATTGGATGCTTTCGCTTGTGCAATGAAAACTAGTTCTAATTGCTATAGCCTATCCCATACTCTTTTATGGTCAATTTGGACTACATTCGATTCATGCACCTGTTGTTCTTTTTCAGAGGCCAACCATCAATGACAATTTGGATAATCCAATTGCTTCATGTCTAGAAGAATGAACTTGTGTTCATTTGTTGTCTAGGGTCAAGCTCTACCAAAAACATCCCATGTGCATTGCACCGTCTGTTTCAGAAAGATGATAATAAAAGTAAAATACAGAAGGTCCATGCAGTGGTTTTATTATTATTATTATTATAGTTTATTTATTTGTTTATCAATTTTGTGATGTTGCTCAAGTAACGATCATCCATAAGTATATTTAGTCAAATTTGTGACATTCAAAATATGAAAGTGGAAAAATCTTAAGTAACCTTTCATATTGAAGGCAATTGTGACAATTTTTGGTGATTTTTTGGGAATTTACTTCTTTTTTGGGGAATTTTGTTTAAAACAAAGAATTTGTGAATTTTTAAAAAATTTAGAAATTATTTTTCGAAAAATGATACAAACTTGCTAAAAACAATTGGGACCATGCCATGATATATGCATTAATTTCACTTAATTTTAAACATATAATTTTAGATTGCTTTATTTACTTTATACATAGCAATTTGTATTCCTTCACATAAGATAAAATGCAATTGAACCAAAAAAGAACAAGAATGAACTTATAAAATGAAATGAATAACAATGAATTAAATATTTGAAACAAGTGGAATATCAAATCATTTGCCTCTCCTTTAAGTCCAAAGTATATAAAAAAAATTTAAGCTAGTTCTAACTAGGAATTATTTTCTATATGGTTTGAGTCCTTGAAAAGCATCTAATTTTTGTCCATAAGGTGCAATGTACTTTTAGCATTAACCAAGTGAATATAGACTTGGTGTTTATAGACCAGGTGAATACATAGTCCTTGCATAAAGGTATGACCCAACAGCCTCAAACATGCACCTTTGGACTCTTGATGGGTCTTTGGACGGGAAACTACACTATTTCAATTCCTCAATAGTGCGTGAATGGGTATTATGTTATAAAATAGTCAATATTTGAAATATTAATAAAAACATAGATACAAAAATATAGTTTTAAAAATTTTAACTCAACAAAAATATATAATTTAAAGTATTTGAAAATAGACTCTATTTCCAATAGTGCATATATTGATATATTTTTTAATAAATTTCAATTTATGTAAAAAATATGTATGTTAAACTTTTATTCATGTAATATGTATTAGCTCATTAATCATCATGTAATCCCCCATTTAAATAATGGTATCATAATTATTAAATATTAGTGAATGAAATCCTTATAAATCATTTATTTACCAAATTTTGATTCACCTTATCTTCCAACCACCCTTTGATAAAAACCCTAGTATGAAGTCCCATAATAAACCTTCACTTTTGAATCTCTTTTCAAAACTACAAACCCGTTCCCCCAAACCCCAAGATGCACTTTCTTTGACAAAGAGTGAGTTATACCTTTAGAGAATGTTTTATCCTTATCATTTGATTGTAAAGTTTGATCGAGTTCCACATCCCACCTTCCCCCAAAACCCAACTCTTTTCTTGACATTTTGCCAAGTGGGGACATTTATGAAAAAAGGTCATGTGAAAAAATTTGACAAAATAAAAAATAATTTAATAAACGTAATTGACCTAATTCTAAGTCATCCTCTGGAATCATATAACTATCAAAAGTTAGTGATTGTTCATCAGAACTATTATAGTCTGAATATTTATAAGGTTGGGTCGACGGTCAGTCTTTGTTTTGTCTATTTGCCTCCCACCAAACCGTACTTGCAAGTTTCCTCGCAAACGGCTCTCCACGCCCATTAACACTCAAAGAGGCGTCCTTTCCTGCCTTAGTTTCATTCTGCCCCTATATTTGATTAGCAATTACTTTCTGTGAAGGAAGTACGGTTGAAAAACGTATATATGGGCCCATAAATAAATCATGTTTGATTTATTTAAATCATTCCAATCTGATTATATAAGTATGGATTATCATAGATAAATTACCGCAAATAATCGAAATCCATGTCAAACACAAGGGATATGAATCATCATATCGTTCATGTACTACGATATTAAAGCCTTTAACCTTTTAAGCAATCTATTAAAGCCCTTAACCTTTGAAGGACATTATTCATGCACTCAACCCTTTGAAGCAATTCACCTTATTCTATGGAATACCAAAAGGACCATACTTCTACCCCGCCCCTTGTCTTAGGGAATATTCCATTAGCATGAGGTACATTCCATATGGTAAGGGCCCCTTTCATATTCCATATAATTCCTCAATATGGTTCCTTTAGGCTCATGTGGGCTGCCTGCCTTGGGATCTTGTGGAAACCCCCGGGGGTTATGTAACAACAATTCATTCATTAACAAAACATGATGTCATGATCAGAAGCTGTGACTGTTTTCTAATGAGTTTTTAAATCTTTTGACAAAAGAATTTTGGCAAATTTTGGAGATTTTGTTTTTGGGGTGAAAATTACCCTAATTATCATTTTTTTTCTGATTTTTTTTGCAAAAATTTCACCATCACAAAATAAAATACTGGTTTCAACTTCAAGTACCTATGTAATATAAACCTACTTGCCTCATACCAGCAAAAAAAATCAGTTTTGGACTGGTCTGGCATGGAAGTTTAGAAAAGTATCCAGTACTTAGTCAGACTGGGCAGGTATGAATTTTTTTCAATGTACCCAATTTATTAAATTGAGATATTTTTCTTTTAATCACAAATATTTAAATAATCAATAATATTACCCAAAAGATATGAGAAATGAAAATTTCAACTTTTTTTTCAAACTTTCATGTGTTCATAATTTCCCGCCTCTCAAATTCATCATCAAATTCTTCCAACTTCTCTTCTAATTTTACATTCATCTCAATAAACCTTATTAAATTAAAAGATGCTTTGCAATCAACTCTTGAATCATTAGGTCAATTCTTGCTAACAATTATTAATTTTTTCAAAATAAATAAATGTAACCAACATCTCTTTGTATTAGTAAGTAACTAGATTAAGAAAATGTTTTGTTAGTTTCTATTTATGACCCCACAATGCCTAATATTTGGCAAGAATGAAAACCCATTGCATAGAACATGGATTCATGTTTTTGCCACCATTGAAAAGGACAATTTATCTCCTTCATATTCACTTGGTACTTTTTGAATATCAATAGCTTTCTATCGATCAATTCCTTGGTTGGTTCACTTGTGCTAGCATTCATGTCAAAAAATATTTGGACTACAATTTTCAATGAACCCTTCTTCTGCAAAAGTATTTTTATCTACCAATGGATGCAAATGATAGTAACATTTCACAAGCATAGGATATAATGATTTTTTGTTATGCCCCTTAACAATAGAAATACTGTCTTCACAATCAATGAATGAAGATACCAAACAAATATTTTTAAAATATTAGATTTTAACATTAGGGAAAACATGTTGTGAGTTTTTTTTTCATATATATTTTTTAAATGAGAGGAAAGAACCTAGCACACCACACAATTCCTTTTTTATTTTAGACATGAGCAAACACAATTCGAAAGCAACTCCAAAATCATCATTTGTAAAATTATCTAAGGTTGGTAAAATCTCAACTTCTTTTTTCATCTTCAAACTCATTGATATGGCAAAATTTAGAGCAATTCTAAATAACCAACGGCCGCTAGATTAGTTTAAAACATAAATAGTCACAATTAAAAAATAATAATCAACAATTGTTAAGGAAACATGCTAGTGAAAAAGAGGTGGAACTTAGCCATAAACGTGAATTACAGTTTGTTTGTTGTAACAAATGACAATTGCTTTATAAATTAGCAAGAATTTTCAGAAAAAAAAATAAAATCTTGCAAACCTATATACACAATCAACATTAAAAGTTGTTATTTTTTTTGAAAATATTTTTTTTATGATGAAATTTTATTTTAAAAATAAAATAAAATTATAATTTACATTATTTTAATTGGAAGGTTCAACTTTCTTAGGTGAATTCTAGAATCCATACAAGCTTTGTTCCATTTTTGTTTACCTTTCCTAAAAACTTTGGGCCATGTTATGCATTTTTACAAATTTTATTGAGTAAGCTTAATGGACACATGTTTTAAAATTTTATAAACTCTATCTTTTGCTATCCCATATTGGAATGCTTTGGAAAACACATGGCGAAAACATGTATTAAAAAAATAATTTGTCCAAACTCAAAATCTCACAACTAACCATAGATTTGAATGCCATTGTCATTGCATTCAAGTTTGCCCCTTCATTTTTAACACAAGCATCAATATTTTTCTTAATCCATATTCATCCAACAATGCAATTAATTTTTTCGCCAAAACTTGTCTTGTAGTTTTCATTTGTTCAAATAAACCTATTCTGATATGCTTTGGTTGTCAATCAACCTTCAAGAAATTTATTGCCAAAGCAAAAATATGATGTGTTCCCTTTGACATCCATAAGTCAAAACTTGTTGTGACAAATAACATTTTGCAAGTTTTGGGCATAACATATTCTTGTTTTATCGTCTCCAACAAATTGAGCAACACTTCTTGTTCTTCTTGAAGGAAAAACAATTCTTGGACGTAAATCCATTATAAAACACCTTGAATCATGTACTTTTCACAAATTGAATAGGTAGATTATTTTTGATAACCAAAAGGCCAAGATCTAGCACATCATCATTTTTGAAGGGATCTTTTGCACCAATTTTTTTGATATTGCAATGCTAAACACATTATGTCTTTTTTTGTTAGTTGTCTTTCCAATATCCTCCTCAAAAGACTAATTTCCAAAACTTTTTCACAATCGCAACATGGTTTACATCCACATGTTTTTCCAAGGTTGTTGTTGTATTGGTTTTATAATATGATTTAATTCCTTTCTTTGCTTGAATTCTTACTAGATTAAATGCATCAACTATACCATTATAATAAAACACTTACCACATAACTTGAAAAAAATTTCATTTCCTCATTATCATTTACACAATAAAAAAACTCAACATAATGTAGATTTGTTATGAGGCCTTCAAAAGACTCTTTGAACATGCAATTTCTCAAGATTGATTTACATTCTTTCCTTAATGAAGTTAGTTTTTGTTTGTAAACTAGGATTTTCCTTTAAAGCTTTCACCCAAGGTTCTTTTGCCATAAAAAATTCATTGGGAAGAATTTCACAAAATTTAGTTTCAATTTTTGTTATGTTTTCATTTTGATTTGGCTATTCCATTTTTAAATAAATGACTTTTATAATAAAGTATTGATGGGATCGAGAGGCCAAAACTAAATATGTTTAACACAAAGGTTTGCATTATGTATTTTAATTTAATGAGCTACTTAGAACAAACCAAATAAAGCTCAAAACATTTACAAAATTGCTCATTTCTATTCATTATGGAATAAGTACAAATGTATAATGAAGACGAAGGTGATGTAACAAGGCAAAACACGAAGGTGATGCAACAAAGCAAAACAACAAGGTGCAACAATAAGGCACAACACCAAGGTGACACATAAAATGACACAATAATGGAAAACAATAACATAAGGCAATAAGGCAAGGAAATAAGGCAAAGGTGTATGGCATGGCAACAAGGTAAAAACAACAAGATGAAGTAGTAAGGTGCAACAACAAAGTGAAAGAGCAAAGAAAAACAAGGCACAACAACAAAGCAAAGTCACAAGGTGAAACACCAAGCATCCACCAACAAAATGACCAAAAAAACAAATGAGCTCCAACACATTTGCATGATCCTATTTATATTCGTGGAATGTTGAAAGTGGAGATGGTTCCTCCATGCATACAATGGCTATGTATTGCCACCCCTAACCTTGATTTTTAAAAAATAAATCCCTATACTTAAACCTAGCTCAATACGCCTTCCCAACAACCTTATGCCCTCAATGCTAATATAGACCCCTACATCCCTATTATTGAGAACTAGAGCCGGATATGTCCTAATACATTAGGAAGCTTTTTATTTTTGAAGATTTAAAATGCATTGAGCAATTCTCAGCCCAATGAAAACTAGCAAGTCGACTTTCACTCAAGGTATCACCATGTTTTGAGAACTACCCAATGGTTCCATGGAGATTCAAATATTTCTGATTATCAGGTGCTTGCATCAGAAGGAAAAATGGAAAATAAAATAATAATAGGCTAGTGCTTCATGTTGGGTAACACCCTTAGAGTGAGCCATTCCCAAAACAAGTGCCCCCCTCAACTCCATCTCATAGATTCTACCAAATCTATGCAGAAGGAAGGGCTTAGGTTGTTGGGATTTTCATTCCATATGAAATGATTTTGGGGTCTCCTTACAATCTTTAATAAATAAATATAAATATATATAGTTTGCTGCTTTTTTCAGTCTAAAAATTTAGTCCAAATTGCACAACTTGCAAAGCAGAACTTGTGTTGCATGATTTTGTCTGTTCGTGTACAATATTCCAACATAGTTTGACAGACAAATCTTCCAATCAAAGGTAGATGCACCCATGTCTATACTATACATGCATTTTTTTGGAAAAAAAAGCCTTCAACCCCATTTGATGATGTACTCTTCATCTGGGAACAATGGTTTTTTCAACAATTTTTTATCCCTTTTTCAACAAAAAAAAATTTTGGATTTTTTTTTGGGTAGTGTAAATTAAACTAATATTGCTAATATTGTGGGGAAAAAAATTGTGAGAAATTTTCTATAACACAAAATTGGGGAAAACAAAAATCCTGACCTAGAGACGAGCGGGAAAATTAATGAAGCAACATTCAATCCAAATTCATGATGTCTAGAAATGAACCCCAAAATTCTTTGGAAATGAACAATTATCAAGTGTTGTTTATTGTTGTTTGTTAGCCTCTCAAGAATTTGAAATAACACCGCACTTGAACTCACATTATACCAAAGAAGACCGAAGAAGACATTTGGTGAGTCCATGATTCACGTGATGGGATTCACATGATTTTTGCCACGGTGTGTAAAAAAATTTCAAAATTGTGAATATAGGCATTTTAGGGTTCTATATTCTCCAAATTTCAAGTTTTAATTAAAAAAAAAGAAAGTCGCCATATTTTATATCAAGTTCCACTAGATAGCCGGCGAAAATATAAAAGGATGCTTAATTTTTTTTTACTTTCATTTTTTTTTATAGCCAAAATTAGCTAAATCATCTTATGAATAATCACCATTTCCATGACATCAAAAGTTTGGATGTGAAAAGAAAAAACACCCAAATAAAAATGTTGTTCAGTTGGAATGGACATGAATGGGATCTTATTTTGGATTTAGTGGTGAAATAGAGAGTGTGGTCCTTGTTTGCTTTAGAAAATGGCAAAAGTGTAAATATTCTAAGGGACTTTTTAAAATTCACATGTGGCACATTTGATAAGATCGTTTGTTGATTTTTTTTGCCCTTTTTGCTAGTCAAAACCAAAAAACTAGGGTCCAAACTTTTTGTTGCTGGACTGCGTACTTAGTACAGTAACCTCCCACCTAAGTACGCAACTTGAACCTGGGAGGAGTATGCGTACTTAGCCGATACGTGCACACTTAAGACCAATCACTTTTCTTTGTAGCCACAACAACAACTTTCATAACATCCTCATCAGTCTGATGACCATTTGAAGGTTTCACGTTCTTCTCACACGAGGGGATTGCAATGAAGGCAGGGGTGGGGTTTGAGTTTGGTATTGCCGATTCGGTTGATCCTGCTCCAACTCGTCACTTTTTGTTGTTGGTGCTTATTGAAAACTAGATTCAATACCCAATTGTGTTTGCTGCAGCGCAGGATCATGCAATTCCGAATCCCAGCTTCCCTCTCCAGGTTGTTGCTGCTGGTGACCACTGTCTTCTGGGCTCCGCTTAAAAGATTCTTCAGATGCTACACCTCCAATGCTGAACTAGGTTTGCTGCTGTGTGGGTTCATCAAGCTTCTCCCCGACAAGACCAGTCTTGACGCGCTCCCAAGTCACGGGGGTGAAACCCACTTGAGGGTCTCACAAAGTCAAGTTGCGGAATTCAGACTTGGTAGTACGCTCCTGGCTTCCAACTCTAAAAAGGGGTAGAGGGTCGAGTTGGGAGCCCCGGGATTAGACTAGGAAGAGTGACTTAGTTGATCAAGCTAGAATCTGCACAAGACAAACCACCCCAGTGATTAGTTCACACTCCGGGACACCCTTTGGTGTTGGGACAAGCCACGGGCACTTCAGACCACAAAATTCACCACGGCCCGGATTCAGGGGATGCCACCACCATCCCCCATATAGTATACTCTGCGACGCTCTGCCGCACCTACACCCAAATGGCACTTTCTCCCGGGACTCCCAAGTTGGAGTCCCGAAATCCACCCAAGTGTCCCGGTTCTGGACTCCCGGGACTTTGAGAAGGCGTAGCTCCTCGCCCTGACCTCGGATTGCAACAAGGTCTAAACTAAAGTTGTAGCCCTTGTTGAGATCTTTTCAACGCCGTATCACACTCCCGAATTGGACATCGGGAGCTGGTCGATTCTTGACTTTTAGTGGTCGGGAGTCAAACTACCAATTTGACTCCCGACCCTTCTTTTGCCCATAACTTGGGCTATAGATATCCAAATCGAGAATGCGAGGGCATTTTCGATATCTACGTTTTAAGACCTTTCCAATGACACCAAGAACATTGCAATGCAAAGTGTTTTTCCCCTTGTTGTCAAGCTCTGAACATTCAGGAGTCCCGAAGGACTCCAAATTCCCAACTTTTCCAAGTGTTGGGCTTCACCCCCACACTTGGCCAAGTTAGGGTTGTGACAAGTCTTGACAACTCCAGCTTTGGAAATGGACATTGTCGTCTCTTGCTCTCCTCCAAGAACTGGAGTGTCCTCAACCGACAACTGATCATTTGTGCCAAATTGTGTTTGATCTTCAATGGGATCTAGGGGGGATTTGGTCAAGCTCACTTCCTGTTGGCCCTGGAACTCCATCAGTTGTTCGAAGCTGAGTTTGCTGCTCTACACGATCACCCAATTCACCAGATGGCACAAACTCCGAATCATCCAAGCGGTCATCAACATGTGGCTGGACAATAGCTGTTGCATCCCCAACAGATTCTTTAGCTGCATTTTCAGTGTCGAACTGGGTGTCGCAACCCTAACTTGGCCAAGTGTGGGGGTGAAGCCCAACACTTGGAAAAGTTGGGAATTTGGAGTCCTCCGGGACTCCCGAATGTTCAGAGTTCAACAACAAGGGGCAAAACACCTTTCATTGAGGTGTTCTTGGTGTCATTGAAAAGGTCTTGAAACGTAAATATCGAAAATGCCCTCGCATTCTCGATTTGGACATTTGTAGCCCAAGTTATGGGCAAAAGAAGGGCCGGGAGTCAAATTGGTAGTTTGACTCCCGACCACTAAAAGTCGGAAATCAACTATCTCTCGATGTCCGATTCGGGAGTGCAATACGTCGTTGGAAAGATCACGACAAAGGCTACAACTTTGGTTTAGACCTTGTTGCGATTTGAGGTCAGGGCGAGGAGCTATGACGTCCAAAAGTCTCGAGAGTCTAGAACCAGGACACTTGGGTGGATTTCGGGACTCCAACTTGGGAGTCCCGGGAATTTGTGCCATTTGGATGTGGGTGCGGTGGAGCGTCGCAGAGTATACTATAAGGAGTACGGTGGTGGCATACTCCCGAGTCCGGGCCGTGGTGAGTCTTGTGGTCCGAAGTGCCCGTGGCTTGTCGCAACACCAAAGGGTGTCCCGGAACGTGGACTAACCACTTGGGTGGTTTGTTTTGTGCAGATTCTAGCTTGATCAACTAAGTCACTCTTCCTAGTCTAATCCGTGGGCTCCCAACTCGACCCTCTACCCCTTTCTAGAGTTGGAAGCCGGGAGCGTGCTACTAAGTCTCAATTCCGCAACTTGACTTTGAGAGACCCTCAAGTGGGTTTCACCCCCGTGACTTGGGAGCGCGTCACTGGGGTTGTTGCTCTGTGGTGGTCTTAACCATCCTACCCGTAACAACAGTATTAGTCCTGATCAGCGCAGGATCTAGTTCTGCATGCTCTTTTTTTTGTTCGGATGGTGCTTTGGTTTGCCCGGGGGTTTTTCATCAGCTCCAAACTGCGATTCCTGCAGTTCAGGATCATGCATCTCCTCCTAAGGCAGATTCGATTCCTGGTTCAAGTTACTAGTGGGACCGGTCTCCTCCTCAACTGGCTGATGAACTGCTGGAACCTAATCTGTGCCAAGTTAAGGTTGGTCTCCTTCAACAGCACCAAGTGCAGGAGTTTGCTTAAGCTCATCTCTGTTAGAGATCTCGTCGCAAGCAAGAGGACCCTGGTTGAATTCATCTGCATTTTGTTGCTGAGATTTGGATTCTAAGGAGTTGACAGTCCCTACAGTGCTTGCTGAGGTGGTGTTAGTTCTTTGTTGCAGCCCAACAATTCCTTCATATCCATAGCTAGCCACTCCCGCACCAATTTCTTGGTCTCCAAGCGGTGGCTGCTGTTGCTCTGTAGGCTTGTTCCTCTTTAAATATTCACTAACAGCAACCGCTCCAGTGAAGATTGTTGAAAAAAATTTGGACGATGATAATGATGATGATATTCTTACTTCTCAAGCGTCAGGTTCGGGTTTAGGAAACACCGTTGTATATAAGGGATTCGAGTCACTTTATAAGCAAGTTGTTGATATAGAGGATCAGTTGCTTTGCTTCAAAGTTCGAGAAGAGGTTGAGGAAATATTTGATGATCTTACAAAGTTGTTTGAATCCTTTCAAAGTAAGGTCCAGGCTGTCACCTTGAAAGCCAAACGTAAGAATCTTCAAAACTTGCGCCAAATGACAATGCATGACATGTTGAACTAAATAAATCTGAACACTATTTTTTCCGGAAAAATAATGTGTACTTAAACGGGTGTGTACTTAGGCGGGAGGCTACTGTACATGCAAGGGGGAGGGGGGGATTAATGAGTTTGACCTTGTGGATCAAATGGCTTATGTGATTTCTCTATTGGATCTATTGGATCTAGTAGACTAAAAAGCTACTACAAGTTTAGGGTTAGGTCAAAGTGGCTTCCAAAGTTGTTGTACTTGTTGCTATCTATCTAAATGGAGCAAATGTCTAGTATAAAAACTACCTATAGGACTCTTGGTCACATGTTCAACGCTCTCCCTTCACTTCCTAGAGCTCAAGAGATGTTGGTCTCATCCCATCCCATCCCCCCCCCCCCCTTTGGTTCTCCCAAATTCAACAACATTTGATCAAGCAATGGTGGTTTATTTTTTGAAATTGCTCATAAAACATAGATAGATACATGCTCCAATGGAGTCCAATTGGGTATTTTTGTCTTCCACCAACTATTTTATGTTCTCTGTTTAATCAGTATAATTGAATTTTGAAATATCCATTTGAAAGCCCCAAGCCCCATCAAATGACCAACAAATTAGGGTTAGCAAGAAAGAGCCTATCTAGGTTCTCCATTTGCTTCATATCTTACACAAGGTCACATGCAACAATGTTACTAACCTTCAAAACAAAGAAAAGTTTTCTACTAGGATATGTTGCTTGGGTAGAGAATTGTTTCCCGTATCTCAAATCATACTCTCATATGTAAAGGAAGATGTCTCCAAATAACATGATTCTCTCGTTTTCTTAAGCTTATCAAGGGTTTAGTGAACTACTTTCAAATCCTATCTTTCCTTGCTCAATTGCTTGCAATCAATGTTTTTTTAATCAAATTGTCCCATCTTTTGTGACTCATAGGTAGCATTATATTAATCAAGCCACCACTCAGGCTTGAGCTCTCCTTAACATCAACAAGATGGAAAGGAATTAAAAATCATTGAAACAATCCATTGGGTATATTTGGTCTTCTCAAATAGGGTCAGCAAAACAATCAATCAATCAATCAATCATCCACCAATTCTAAACATCCACATTTAGCCAAAGGCACCCAGAACAAGATTCAAGAAGTAGAGGAAATAAAATAAAATAAAATTAGAGCTAACTACCAAAAGTTTGTGCAATTGCTCAAAATGCCAGAAAAGTTCACTTGGTATACCAAACATGTTTCCTAAAATTTTGTATACCATAATATTTTTCTTTAGTGTAATGAGACCAATTTTTGTATTTTTCCCTCCTATGTAATTTCTGTAAATTTTAACAACTATCCAAATATATTTTTAAATATCTATTTGAAAATTTGAAATTTAAAGAAATTACAAAGGAGGGGGGAAAAAAATACAAAAAATTGGTCTCATTATGTTATGTTAGAGGTTTAAAAGTCCAACAACCTACCCAAGAAGATGCCCTATGTTTATTGCCTAAATTCCATACAATATTTTTGTTTTCTTGGCGTATTTAAATCGCCACCCCAGTGCTGAACTCTGACAAGGTACTATCCATAGTAAACAATTGTACTATGTGAGGACAGAGGTGAGTACAAGGAAAAAGAAAAGCTTTAATTTTGCCTCGTTGGAAAGCACACTAGATAGCCTTTATATATGCTCTTCCTTTCAGTCAAGCATCTTGTGCTCAAATCTCCCAAATGGGTAGATTTTTTTTTGAGTGGAGTTTTTTTGGGGGCAAGGGGGAGTGACGCACGTGAACGTCTTTTTTGCTCATATATGAATGTCTTTGAATTATTAGATGATAGCAATTAGGTGATGTTATTAGTTATCTTGGATGTGTGTTATTATTATCTTAGAGCATCCCCACCTTATAGTGATAAATTACACCTTTACAATAAAGTTAGTTGGTGTTTTAATGTTTTTAGTGTTCCCACCCACAAACTTTTTTTAAAAAAACCAAGTAATTTTCAAACATTTGAAAGGTCATTTACATTCGGACCAATAATTGTTACTAATCAAAATTCATAACAAAAGTATCTCTTAAATTTTCCAAAACATTTTGGAACCATTGTTATCTAGTAGAAGCAGACTTTGCACTATCCTATTACAAGATTTAATAATAAAAGAAATTTATCATTGGAAGGCGGAGAACCTCTTCAGTCATAAACTAGTAGTAAATCCCCTCTTCCCTTGGTTGGCTTGGGTCCATTCAGGTCCATCCTCTATGCTCTAGGTTGTGTTCCTTAGCCACAATGTATTGAGTCCTCTTTTGTGCCCAATAAGGGAATAAACAAATAGATAAATCCCCAAACAACCCAATACTCTCTCTTTTGGCTTACAACATGTACCCATAAATAAATATTTAAAATTCAAATTAGGCAAAGTCATAAAATATTGTATATAAAAATGATCACGGCCCCGAAAACAGAAAGAAAGAAAATAATACGTAATTCAGGTGATTTCACATTCCAGAATTCCAAATGCCCATCCAAAACCTTAACCGACGCTCTTGTGTCTTTTGTGTGCCTCTTCTTTACTTGCGGGGTGAGCTGCGAGTCTTTGCTGCTTTCGCGATCTCAACCTTTTTGCTCCATCTGTTTCTTGTCTTCTTCTTCCTCCTTCGTTTTCTTTCTCTTTTAGGTCGTCGCTATTGCAGGAGGATTGCAAGGAAGGAGGAGAAGCCTGCACCGTGACCATGAGGTATGGCGCACATCTCCCACGTTTGTTGTTGTTGTTTTTGTTTGTCAATCGTGAATGTTGTGTGAGAGCTCTTGAAAACTAGCAACAAATCTAGACTGGATACACGAGGTATGCACTCTCTATTAGCCAATGCTTTAGGATGCTTAGGATTCTTGTGGAGAGAAGAAGTCTTGGAGATGGTTTTATGTTATGTTGCAATTGGAAACATTTATGGACTGAGGAGATTGCATCAGATGGTTGGTTTAGGGTTTAGGGTTTAGGGTTTAGGAAAAAGATAAGAATCAACACTTTTAACATCTGCAATGTTATCTGTTGTTTGTGTTGGCAGTGGGGCAAGGCCAATGGAAGAGGATACGGTAACTGTCTCTCTGCTTTTCTTGTTGCATTTTATGTAGAGAACATGCAGGCTTCCTATCTTATTAGTCTGGATGTGGCCTGTGGACTGCACAAGAATTTGCTACCAATGGTTGAACCTTGATGGGGTTCAAAAACACTTTTGGATGTTGCTGGATATTTGAACTGTGAAGGTTCCACTGTTCCTGGAGTTAATTTCATTCTTAAGAACTGTGCTCTGTTTTGTCTTACTTTGCAAGAAAAGACAGAGGAGGAGGAGTTCTCTACTGGGCCCCTCTCAGGACTCACAATGTGAGTCAACCCAGGTTTGTGTGCTTGTCTCTGTGTGTTGTATAGGATAGAGAGCTGATGTGCTCTCCTAGTGAGAATTGATGTTTTTGCAAAACTGTGAGAGACAGTAGACTGTTACAGGATTGTGACAAAGAAGATCCATTCAGCAAATTGCAGTTAGGTTGTCATCTGGTACCATGATATGCTTGTAGATGCAGAGTCTTTTCTCACTGGCATTCTGCTTCTGTGACTGATACAAGGTGTTTGGATTGTGATCTGCTACCCTGGTATGCTTGTAGATGCAGACACTTTTCTCACTGGCATTCTGCCTTGGTGACTGATACAAGGTGTTTGGATTAGTGTTGTCACTAACAGGATGTGGGCTTCCTGCACTAGGTGGTCATCAACTGTCGGAACAACAAGACGTTGCTAGGCCATGTGAAGGCTTTTGATCGCCATTGCAATATGGTCCTGGAAAATGTCAAGCAGATGTGGACAGAGGTTTGTGGTCACTCTGATATACTTGTTCTTGGTAAATCACCATTGTCTGTCATTTTTAGCTGAGTGCTTTCTGTTGGTGTAAGTCTGCTTCCCATTTTGGCTTTGTCTTAGCTTGGCAGTGGCAAATTTTCTTGTTTCTGCATGTGCCAAAAACTGGGAAAGGAAAGAAAAAGGCCAAACCTGTGGAGAAGGATGGATTCATCAGCAAGATGTTCCTTAGTGGTGACTCTGTCATTATTGTTCTTAGAAACCCAAAGTGACATGCTCATGTGCAGTGGTCTCCGGTAGTGTTGACTGAACTTCGCTAGATGAGCAAGAACACATCTAAGTCACCAAGAAGGCAACCCAGATAGAATACCTGATAGACTGAGGGCTGCTTGGTTTTCCTCTCCTTGGTAAGAATGGGCTTGCCATACCGTACATCCAAGTATGGTCTCAAGTTTTGAGTGTTGCACACCAGTACCTTGTCCTCATTCTAAAGCTGACTTTATTGTTGAGAATCCAATTTCACAATGTGGATCTCAACAGCTGGATCACAGAGACTCCATGGTCTAAATGTATGTCTGATGTGCCATCTATCAATCCAAGTATTCAAATGCAAGTGCTCTCATATCTAAATCTACCCTGCTCATAATCAAATGGGGGTACCTATATCAGTTATAATATTGTCAGCTACAATTGACGCAGAATACCCAATATCCTGTGACTCTGGCATTGCTGGAGATAGGGAATGCCTCCACTCTGTATTTTGGTTTTGTGAATGGCAAGGAGTGAGAAAGAAATTTTTTGAGCTGATTTGTGGCATAATCTTGCTGTACTTTTACTTTTGAGGCAGCAAAAGTAGTGGAATTGCCTGTGTTGCAGCATTAAATGGAGGCAACAGAAATTTGCAGTGGCTTGAACTGCAGATTTCCGTGACTTCTCAATGCACACAGAATACAGTGGATAGGTATATTCTCATGGTCTTTTGAGTGGAGCCTGATGTTCACCAGCAACTTTGTAGAGTCCCATGTAGAAGAACTGTGATCTTGAAACAAATGGCAGAAGTTGGAAGTGCTGTGGTTTACAAAACTGCTAGAAGGAATGTAAGTGCCATCAACTTTGGGTGAATGCCTAATGCTTCATTTAAGAGGAGGAAGAAAGGATGTCAGATTACGCAATATGGAGTCTGTCTGGCTGTATGAGATGAGACTTTGTCTCATGAATTGATTGGTTCATGTGAGATGAACAGCTGGTTAAATCTGTATAAGATGATCTCACACCCTCATAAATCTGTACACAGATTTGAATTACTGGCCACAAGCAAAGGAAAAAGGCACTGTTGGGAGATGCTCCTAACTAGAAGAACGATGCTAGCTAGTTGTCTTCAGGTGAAAAATGGTAATGAACTCTTTTAGAAATACAAACTTGATGCAGCCAATGAGAAGAAGGCTCAGTGGGGCTTAGCTTTTTTGTTTTGGGTTTGGCAGGGGAAGTGGTGGTTTTTTGCTAGTTCCCAATGTGTTCCCTAAAAGGTTCGTGATGGCAGCTCATTTTTTTTATCACATACTGTGTTGCAGCGGTTCAACTTCCATGTATATAACTTGTAAAGGGGGCAAGTGAAGCATGACAACACATGCTTCTTTTTGGGGGGAGGGAAAGCATATATAGGCTACAATGTAGGGGAGTCCCCCATGTTCCAAAAATATTAATGGTAGGCCAATCAAATGGATCCTTCGGCAAAAGTCCTTCCGGAAAAGAAAAAAAAACTGTGTGCACCCTCCTCACTAATTAATAGAAGCATGAACAAGTATTAACATCTGTAGCCACCGTACTAGTAAGGGGTATAGTTTAGGCTAAAAATAGTGACAACTAGTTGCAGGAATTGAATTTGCATGTAGTCAATGAGCTAGCTGAACATGCAGTGGGGAGGGCTTGGATTAATATTTGGGGGTGTCGGGAAGATAAATTTATTTATTTATTTTTGTGGTCCCAGATGTTCCCAATAAGTTCCTCTATGCTGTTCCCAATAGCAATTAGCACAGGAAGCACTAGGTGTAGAATTATTGAGGTCAGATTTCTGCCATATAAATAGTGCTTTGGTCTAAAAATCAACCCGTTTTCTAAGAAGTCCATCTTCTGCAATGAAAGATACCTGAAAATTGTACAGCATGAATGTGCCCTCCAAATGTTGTATGTACTTCATAATGTTGTTCTTTAAGCCACATTTTTCTCAAGAATAGCTTTTGAAAAGTCACGATGTACCGATTTTTTTTGTCGGGATAGAGTCTGAAAAAGTAATCTAGTCACTGTTTTTTCTCCTTAACACACACGGAGAAATTCCTAGGGAGGGCACATTACACACATCAATAGATCCTCCTCAAGAACAGAATCTTTCATAAAAACCTCCTAGATTTGGAGGTACTCTTACAGAGCATAAAATGCAGCAAGGCACTTGATAAAACAAAATGTCTGCAATCATGGGCATTCCGTTTTCTGAAATAAACTGTGATGGTTTTTTTTCCTTCTGTCGATCTTTATGCTCAATATGCTCAATAACACCACCCTTGGAGTGGGGTTGTTTTGAAAGTTAAGGACCCCTTGGCTCCATCTTAAGCAAGCACTTACTTTTGGAACTCCCTGGTCCTCAAGCATTATCATGCCCTTACCACCTTGTGATCTCTATATGTTTAGGCCTATGTGATAGGTGCGTTAGCCACAAGCTTTACTAGAATAACAGCTTCACACAAGGTACCTTACGCCTGGAGTGAATTAGCAGCCACCAATGCACCAGTTGAGGATGAGCTTGTTCAACCCGTTTTGCGGATGAACATCCTCCGTGCCCGTTGAGATTTTTCACCTCCTCTCTGCCCCGAAATTCTCTACCTCCCCCCTCCTACCTACCCCCTCCTACTTACCACCTACCAACCCCACCCCCCCCTCACTCCATCGCTAGAGCTCCAAAGACCTCGAGCGGTTGTGGAGCTGGAGCTGTGGCTATGGAGCAGGAGCTAGAACGGCTAGAGCTAGAGCTGGAGCGAGACCCACGCGTGCATGAAAAGGTAAGATGCTTACGTTTTTTTTTGTTTTTTTTGTTTGAAGAAGGCTTGAAAAGTCTTCTTCCTCTTTCTTTGCTGCTTAGCTGCAGCACAGCAAAGAAGAAGGCCTTCTTCTTCTATCTCTTTCTTTGCTGCACTGCAGCTCAACTACAACATAGCAAAGAAGAAGGGCTTCTTCTTCTTCTTTCTCTTTCTTTGCTGCAGTGCAGCTCAACCGCAACGCAGCAAAAAAGAAGGCCTTCTTCTTCTTCTTTTTTGCAGCAAAAGAAGAAGGCCTTCTTTTTCTTTTTCTTTCTTTACTACTCTGCAGCTCAGCTGCAGTGCAGCAAAGAAGAAGGCCTTCTTCTTCTTCTTTTTTGCAGTAGAAGAAAAATAAGAAGAACCTTAAACCCTAAAACCCTAAACCTTCTGCCCCATCCTCAATATTTTTTTTGCTTATGGTTTAGTTCATTAGAATTAACATTTAACAATAACTAGTGGTCTTTTGTTTAAGGTTGGAGGTTGTAATGGGTAGGAGAAGAAAACTAAGGAAAAGCAGTGGTGGTGAGCAATTTAGGTTGAGATGCAACACTGCCATTTTTACATTGCTCATCATGCAGCAAAGGCTGCAAATGCAGCAGCTACATACCGAGCTAAACACGAGATTATAGATATTGATATGGGTTAGGGCTTCATTTTATATAATTAGTAAGGTTTTGTAGCCCTTTTATTTTTTGGAGTATTCAATTTTGAACTTTGATCCTTTGATATGTTATAGAGATCCAATGTTTATTTTTCATTGGGTTCTCTAGTAATTTTCCATGCACCCATTTTTGTACATCTTTTATCAATATAATAGTATCTTCTATTCACACTTGTTTGATGTGTATCTAGTTAATCATATATATTTTCTTTGTCATACTTTTGTTAGTACTTGAGATGTAAGAATCAAACCAAAGATCAAAATGAACATTATATAATACTTACATCTAAGTTAATAGGACTCACATCACCTTAAGACTTTTAAAATAATCCACACATTTTAAACATATAATACCCACATTATTTTCTATTATGAACTCCATAAGACCATTTTCTTATATGCAATACTTGCATATAAGTCCAAAATAGCCATAAGCATTTTGTATTAATTGCAATACCCGCATATAAGTCCCATAATAGGCGCTGGCCTTTTACATTCCTTGCAATACCCGCATATGAGTCCCATAATAGCCGTTGGTATTTTGCATTCCATACAATACTCGCATATAGGGCACAAATAATCGTTGACATTCTTCATTCGTTATAATACCCGGATATAGTCTCCACAATAGCCATTGGTTTTTTTTGGCATCTCTTAAAATACCCGCATATAGGTCCCATAATAGTTACTGGTTTTTACATTCATTATAAAACTTACATTTTGTCATAAGATTAATTTAGAATAATATTTAATATAGGTATATAAAAAGACATAATTTTGTACCCATACCACTTTTGAAATTACATTACATGCGAGTATTGCATTTAGGGTTTAAGGTTTTCACATATGGTTTCCTTCAATCACCTATGTATTATTTCAGTGTGATCTTGCAAATATGTATTGCATTTTTTTGCATATAAAATTCTCCCTATAAGGCATCGTAGATTTATTTTATTTACTATTAATTTGTAAAAAAACTGTTAATTAATTTAGGGTTTCCCAAACTCTAAATTTGAATCATATTCCAATAATATATACTTATAACAATTATATGGAAAAATGTGTTTTCTTTTTAATAATTTTTTTAAATTCAAATTTAAAATGTTATAACACAATAAGGATTAGACATTAAACTATCATAAATGCTTATTAGGCTTATGTGGCCTAGGTTAGTATATTACCTATATGACTAGTAGGTTTACTTAATAAATTCAATCACCTTCAATACCTATATAGACCATCTAAGATATTAACTTAGAAGGTTTATATTAATGAATAAATTACATAATAAGCCTATATTAAAAAGGTAGTCTATCAGGTAATTAATTAGGTTACTTAACAAATAGCTTACTAACCTATTACTCATGTTTAGGTTAGGTTGTTTAGTTTGATCAATGTCCACACTTTAGTCAATTTAACAACCTTAGGTTTGAACTTTTGTTGAAACTAATAATTTGTCAAGGTTATAAATTCTTGGTTTTTTTTTATGAACATTATTGTGTTTTTTGGATAGTCATTTTTCAACATCTAAAAGTGTCAAAAACATTACATAACAACTTGGCCCTCACAAAACTTTTAAAACCCTCACAAACTCTAGCATGACGTCTAAGAGCTTATGAACATTTTCATACCTAGCTATTAATATGTAACCATAGGTTTATATATATATTACTATAAATAAAAAAGAAAATATTATATGTATTGAAATGGATCAACCGTATAATTCCATAATATCATTATTTATATATTAGGTGTTATAAATAACAGTATATTTGGACCAATATTTAAGCCAATATTATACATCATAAAAAATAAAGTATACATAAGGACTTGTGTTATATATCTATAAAACATAAAATATTTTTGACCCATTATATGAATATTTTAACCAAGAAATTATTTACTATATATCAGAAAAATTTCAATTAAAATTTCAATTAAACATAGGATTAAGATATGGGAGAGATCATTTTTATTATTATGTGAAACAAAAAAGAAGAAAGTAGAAAATTACGTGCTTTGAATTTTTTTAAAACATAATTTAAAATCTTGTTAAATTAAATACTTTATATTTATGTTTTTAGTATGAATATTCAACTTTAAAGGGGAAAAAAAATATGAACATCTTTGAAAAATATTTAAGCTTGAACTTTTTAAAATTTTTTTTTGACAAACTTTGTATTGCATTTAGGGTTGGGTTTTCACATAAGGTTTGTTTTTTACATTTGTGTGATAACTCCAACCTAATTTTCGTAATCTCGTTGAGGAAGATATAGAATGAAGTTGGATTGTTTCATATATGTTTAAACCCTAAAATTTTCCCCCCAATTTAATATAAAAGATTTATGATAATTAATGAATTATCAACAAAATTTGTCATATAATTAAATAATTAATAGACCATTATTTCAGATAATTTAGATGATTAATTATCAAGAATCATATAATCATTTATTTATTTAAAACAATTGTATTATTTCACATATGTGTAAACCCTAAAATTTTCCCCCCAAATTTAGCCTACTTTAGATTAATTACTACACATTTGTGAAAAACTTATTAATTAATTTGTGTTTCAACCCTAAACCTAATGGTTAAGTTAGTAGGGTATGTAATTAATAAAGTAGCTAGGTTAGTAGGGTAGGTGGTTACTATAATAGTTAGGTCAGTACGATAACTAGTTATTAAGGTAGCTGTGTTAGTAGGTTGGTGCAATACTTATGAGGGTAGGAAAGTGAGCAGGGTAGCTATGTGTGAGGTCAGGTCCAGGAAAAACGGCCAAAAACAACAAAAAAAAAGAAAAAATACAATGGTTTGCAGCAAAAAAAAATCGACTGTGATGAACCCCATCCGACGTCGAATGAAAAACGCAACCCATCCAGTGGACAGAACGGCCAACTAGTGCATTGGTGGTTGTTAATTCACTCTGGCCGATGCCTTACATGATGGCCTTGCCATTCATGTAATATTGGCAATGGATATTGAATAGTAAACCGGTCACAGCTATAAAAAATAAAAAATTTATTTAAATGTATGTCATCATGTTGTTTTAAAACAAAATTTGTCATGACTACTTTTCTTTTCTTTTTTTTGACATCACATTAATTATGAGCAACCCAAAAGGGATCTCACTTTAAATGGTCATAGGTTCTAAGAACTTATCTAAACATTTTTAAAATTGCTATCAAACCAACACCCATAGGGAAAAGTCGCAAAGGGATTTAAAAAAAAATTGAAATATTGTAGTGACTTTTTTCTCAAAAAAACATGGCGTATGCAGTTGAATATTCATTTTCCATTTTTACAAAATTTTGCACCCAAAAAACAGACTTATCACAACATGCACATTTGAATGTTTCCAATCACAATGTCACAATTTTAAAGAACTGCATATTTTTGTGTGTATGATGAGTGCCATACACATTTGGAGATGGGAGTTTCATATTTAAATTGGTAAGTTATGTATTGATGACAAAGCTACTTGGGGTTGGGTGTACAATTTATGAGGTGGCAGGCAAAGCAAATAGTCTAAAGATGAATGTGAATCCTTTTACAACTAAATTAGAATGAATAATCTCACCTAGTTTCTAAGGGCCAAAATACCTTGAAGCTACTATACTCTATAATGCTACACAACAAAATATCCTTGCCTTACAAAGTAGGGCCAGTAAAACTCATGGTCAAAGGGGTTACCATGTGTAAAGACTCAATGGAATTCTATTTTTTATTTTGTCCTGTCAAGTATCATGAAAAAAATCAGAAAAATATATTAACATACATTTTTTTAAAAACAGAATGCCCCACAATTGTTTCAAAAAATGAAACACTCACAAGAGGGAGCATTATGTGTTTTGAAACACCCACCCTTCCCATAAGCAAAATTATGCCTATATGCCTTCTTGATATACTACTAAAATTTAACTAGGTTTTTAGGGTTGTGTTCACCTTGATGTGAATGGTGGGTAAGGGCCCAATGCATTCCTCCACAGAAGGGGCACAAGAGAAGGCAATATGAACTTGACCTTGTCATAAAGCAGTTAGAATAATTCCGTAATGTATTTGGAGGGAACCTCACTTTTAGGAGGAACCTTATGGCAACAAAATCTAGATGCAGCTCCACTAAAATGTGGTGCATTTGAGTCAGCATCTAGGTTTGGCTAGCAAAATAGTGAGATGATGGTGTGGTTGAAAGAGCCATGGTGGGTACTGGTTCACCCTGGTTATGTCCATTATGCAGAGTGGAAGGATTGCACCTCAAGCTCTGCCCTAATTTGAAAATTCGCCAAAAAAGACACACCGATGCTTAATATTGGATAAAGACCCAATGTGGGGGGGGCATTCCCAAAGAAGGGTCCTAGAAAGAGGTGACGGCTGAGTCCCACATATTTTGGAAATGTCCACCACCCATGGGAATGCAACACTCTAGGGCACAATGCAAACCTGATCATAAGCCTAAACATAGGTAGATAGAAGGGGGTAGGAGAAGGAACTGTTTAGGAGCTGGCGAGACCTTATGCTTATAAATGGACATAAGGTCCCTTCCATTCCTAAATAGTAAGTGTAAGCTCATAGGTGTGAGGTCCCTCCTGCTCTTAAATAATAAGCACAAGATCCTTCCTCTTTTGAAGGACAGATATTTGAATATTGATTGACATAGGGTTTAGGGTTAGGGTTTAGGGTATCTCAACACAGTCAAGTTAATTTGTCAAATTGTAATCGATTTGTCATTTTGTAATCGATTTGTCATTGTGACATTTCAATTCTTCATGTTCATTTGCCACACTAAATAGTTTTCTAGCCAATAAATTAGTTTTGTCTAATCAAATTGATTTTCCAAGTCAAGTTGGTTTGCAAATTTAGTTGGTTTGTCAGGTATAGTTGTCTTGCCTTTTGATTTTCTTTTGTCATTTGGCATTCTCACTAATATTTTTTCATAACAGGGTGCACAAGCACAACTATAAGAATAGTAGGTCTCTAGAGTAATGAAATCATAGGTGCACACACAACACCAAGAAGAACTTTAAGGAGTTACACAAGCACATGTGGCGAAACCATAAGATGTGTAGCAATACGTTCATTCCCAATAACTACATGCAACAACTACAAAAAAAAACTTGAACATGAGAAACATCGATAGGCACAACATGGGAGTCAACACAACAATATCCATAGGAACGAACTACTTGCAAAATCATATGAGAATCTTAGCAATACCTAATAGCGGTCTTGGATTTCCAAGATATAATCTACATTATGAATGGGATAATGTTAAAGGAGTAGTTAGTTGTAACAACTAATTTATTGGTTACATTATCAGCTTTTAATTTGGAATTGAACTTATTTGAAAGTTTGAACTTGGATTTGAATTCATTTTTATTTTTTAATTTGAATTTGAAATGTCTTGAGCATTTTTGCTTTACAGTTTTCTATTTTTATTTTGCACATAATTATTTTTTTATTTTGAACATGGCTAAAACCATAGTTCAAGCCTTATAAATATGTGTCAATATATAGAATTAAATTGATAGAATCATTGGTAGATTATAGAATTTTATGACATCAAGAAGTTCTTTCCACTAGTAATGTGCTTAAAAGTATCATGATTTAAAAATATATATTTCCAAGCTCTAGTCACAATTGGGGTACCCAAAAGAATTGTCACACATTAAGGATTGCAATTCAAAAAATTCAAATATGAACTATTTTTTCTTCTCATATTAGATATTAAATCCAAGATTCCCAATGAGTTATATGAGTTGTAAAAAAAAAATGATAGTTAAAATAAAAAAATTGGTGTACAATTTAATGTCCTTAAGATTCTTAGAAAATTACCTTAGTCCTTGATTACAACACCTGTAACATGATATAGGAATTAAAAAGACTAGTATATTTATGCCAAATTGCACCAAATTTAATCCATGTACACAAATTATTATTAGATATCAAATGGCATAAAAATAATACCATGTACATTGTCCAAATTCTTTAATGGCAACATGTAGCCCTATCACCATGTAATATTTTCAAGCTACAAGCTTAAGGATTAGTAAATAAACATTATTTAGTGTGTTTTCAAGAAAATATGAAACATGTAGATGTAAAGTAATGTTGTATGTAATTTTTTTTACAAAATATTAAAATGTTTTCAAGTACATCTAACTAAAATTAAATGGATTACATAGTCAAAATTGGCTAAAATTATTTTCTTTGTAAAAAAGAACTCTACAGTTTTGGAGTATTGGTTCCTTTTAGGAAACTTCGATTATTACTACAGTCCCTACTACTTATTTATGTGTTTATCCTCATGATCACATTGTGTAAGATATACAAAATCATTTACATCCCAAGTGGAATAATAGGGGGTGGGGGAGATTAGAGCATTGCACGTGATGAAGCCATATTCAGTTTTACACTTGGGATCTTTGCATAAAAAAATGACAAAGCAATTTTATAAATTGCTTTGAGCATACCCAAAGAACAAGGCTATGTTGATAAGCGCGTCTCCAACAACGCGTTGCACAACATGTTTTGGATTGAGATCAATAATACTTGATTGATACATTTCGTACAATGGTTGTGACAAATTTTTGCTCAATATGTCGAGGTGACAAAAACGATAGCATAATTTAACACCTTATTGATTTTGATCAGCTAAATCTATTGATTGGTCCATGTGATTTGTTATTAGCTGGTTTTGACTTTTATTATCCTAGGTTCATGTTTATGGGTGAGGCTTGAAATCTGTAAATTTAAATAATTTTGGATGGGAGAAATATTCCTGCATAGCCAAGTGCCGAGTATGGGTGGAAATGCTTGAATAGTTTTTCATTGAAATTTTTTATTGGATTAATAAATGTTAATCTTGAAGGTTTTCTCATGTCAATTGAATTATGATTAGACCAAACTAATATGAACTTTCCATTTCAGATGTTAATGTATGAAATAACACAAGAAACATGCAATCTTCAACATTAAAACATTGCAATTAGAGTACATGCAAGTGATTTTGTTGAATGGCCTTTTCAAGAATGGAAGACATATTTTAACACTAGAGTGTGATTTCATCTTACAACTTGAGAACAAAAAGATTACCACAGTTTTTAAACTACCAACTTCTATCAAGTTTTGAGTGTATTGAGCTTGATATTTCTATTGAAGGCTCCCCATCATTACTTGTTGAACTAGTGATCATATCCGGAAACTCAATCTCATTTTGTGTTGAATATGAAACTATTGGCTTGTGGAAGGAAGCTTAATATTCCCTGTTAGCACTTGGTGAACATACCCCATGATAGGCCTTGCATTTGGGTCTGGATGCAAGCACAAAAGGCCAAGGAGCAAAACAATTTTTCCCGTAAAAAATCCTTTGTATTGGTCGAAATCACATTTTTCAGGCTGAATTTTTGCGAAAACTCACCTGAAAAAAACATGGATGCTTAGTAGTGGATAAAGACCCAATGTGGGGGCATTCCCAAAATAAGGGTCCTAGAAAGAGGTGACAACGGAGTCCCACATATTTTGGGAATGTCCACCATCCATGGGAATGAAACACTCTAGAGCACAAGGCAAACTATGCTTCATATTTGGGGAGGGAAGTGCCTTCGGTTTCAGGCTTCTATGTAGGTGAGTGCCCCATGTTCCAAAAGGTTAGTGGTGGGGCAATCAAATGGCTCTCATTCTGGAAAAGTCCTTCTGGAAAAGACAAGAAAAACTGTGTGTGCACCTCCTCACTAATTAATAGAAGCATGGACACCTATTAATATAGGTAGCCACCCTACTAAGGGGTATTAATTTAAATCAAAAATAGTGACAACTAGTTTTAGGAATTGAATCTGCATGCAGTCCATGAGCCAGCTGAACATGCAGTGGGGAGGGTTTGTGTCTTTACTTGGGTGTGGGGGGGAAGATAGATTTTTTATATTTTGTGTTCCGATGTGTTCCTAATGTGTTCCTCTATGGTGTTCCCAATAGTAATTCACACAGGAAGTAGTAGGTGCACAATTATTGAGGTCAGATTCTGCTCTACATACTGCTGGGGTCTGGTGGAAACCAGGACTTCTGTAAAAATCAACCCGTTTTCTAAGATGTCCATATTCTGCCATTTACGATACGTGAAAACTGTACAGCCCCAATCTGCCCTCGAAATCTGGTATGGACTTTAGAGTGTTGTTTTTAAAGCCACATTTTCCTTGCAACAATAGTTGTTAAAAAGTCACAATGTACCAACTTTTTTCTGTCGGAATTAGCGTGTAAAAAGGTCTTAATCTAGGCTTTTTTTTTCTGCCATGAATATCATTAAAAAGCCTTAACATATGTGGAGAAATTCCTAACACATGCGGAGAAATTCCTAAGTAGGGAAAGTTACACACATCGATAGATCCCCCTCAAAATAAGGATCTGTGACGACCTAAGAGTAATGTCGCTTCGGTCAAAAAAAAAAACTCTGCGATGTTTCTTAGTGTATTTGGAGGTACTCCACCAGTACTCACTATCTTACTCCAGACATTAAAATATATTTTCAAAACGTCGTATTGTGGGCAGTTTAGTTCAGGAAAGTGCTTTCTCTGCACCAAGTTCGCAGGGGTGCCCTGGCCTGGAAACTCCATTAACGTGTGAAGAGCATATACCGGCAAACCGACTTGTACAGCTCCAGAAATGAGTGTAATAAATTGAACCGGACGTCGGTCAGTATTTTTGATTGTTCGATCATAATGTTTGGTCGAGGTGGTTTGCTATTAATAGTTCCCAGATATTTGGAGTTCCGGTCACAATTTTATCAGTGGGGTTGCCAAAACAAAACAGCTGAACTTAGACACTTCATTTTATTATCCTGAGTCACATACTGAGCACCGGTGGAGCACAGAGCATAAAATGGTGCAAAGCATTATGGAAAACATAATGTCTGTATGCATGGGCATTCCATTTTGTGAAATGCATTGTGATGGTTTTTCCCAGTCTCTGATACCCTATGGGTACCCGTTGGCATGGGAAAACCTTTATTTAGAAACCATTATGTTGACGTTTACACTCAAAAACAGCCTTTCGAGTGGGGGAGTTTTGAAAGTAAGGACCCCTCAGTTCTATCTTAGGCAAGCACTTACTTTCTGAACTTGCTGCTCCTCAAGCATTACCATGCAGTTATCACCTTGTGACCTATGTATGTTCAGGCCTATGTGATAGGTGCCTTAGCCACAAGTTTTATTAGAATAACTGCCTCACACAAGCCTAATTCTAACAACGCGTGTTAGACAATGGCCTTGCCATTCATGTAATATCGACAATGGATATTGGATGGTAACTTGGTCATAGCTAGGAAAAAAATAAATTTACTTTAATGTACATGATCATGTTGTTGTAAAACAAAACTTGTCATGAGTACTTTTTTTCTTTTTGCTTTTTTGACATAACATTAATCATGAGCAACCCAAAAGGAATCTCACTTTAAATGGTGATAGTTTCTAAGAACCTATCTAAACGTGTTTTAAATTGCTTAGGTAAATGTTGCATAAGGATTTTCAAAAACAATTGAAATCTAGCGACTTTTTTTCTCAAAACAAAAACCGGACTATACAATTGAATATTCTTCTTTCATTTTAATTTTTGTCATTTTACAAACATAGGTAGATCAAAGAGGGGTAGGACAAGGAACTGTTTAGGAGCCAGTGAGACCTTATGCTTATAAATAGACATCAGGTCACTCCCGGTTCCTAAATAGCAAGTCTAAGATCATAGATGCGACTTCCGTCCCACTCTTAAATAATAAGCATAAGATCCTGCCTCTTTTGAAGCACTGGTATTTGAGTATCGAATGACATAAGGTACCCTCCAAACAAACAAACTAGGAAACTTCTTGGAGTGCTTCATGGCTCTAGATAATGTTCACCTCGTTGGATAATGCTTGAGGGCGAGTGTATTCCTGACAGAAGGCCCAAGATCAGGAGGGATGAGCTTGTCAAAAGCCCTTTCCACTTGTGCTGCAAAACAACAGTGGCTTCAATGATACCGAAAATTCACCTTGCTCAGGTTTTGTGGGATTTTGTGAAAAAAATCCATACAATCGAGCCCATTAGATGATATCTTGATACCATCCATACCCTGGTGGTCAGAGTTTGAAGGATAGGTTTAAGAGCTATATGTGGGAGTTGTGCGTGTTTTGAGTAGCAAAACAGCAGACCGCACCCGACAAGCCATCGGTACCCCAAAGTCCAAGGACCCACACAATTTTCACCTGCATTGCACCAGTGGGTTTGAACCATGCGCAACCGTGTCCCAAGGCCCTTCAACATGACACGTTGTTAGCACCCCCAAGTCAAGTTCAGTGACTGAGGGCCACACGCACTTTCAACTGGGGTTTGAACTTTGAATCCAGAACCTTCTTGAGGTCCTGGGGTTCCAGTCCACTGAGCTATCACCCCTGGCCCAGGGGTGTTAGCTTTTGTTTTGAAGTTCTTGCAATTTGATGGATTGGTGCTACAACCACCAGACCATGTTTTGTTTTCAGTCTCTTTGATCTTTGAGTGAGTTCCTTGACAGCCCTATTACTTTGTGTATCTATTTGTATTTTCATCTGATTCATTGCCATGAGCCCTGGCTCTGATTGTTTGCAATATTCGGGTTAGAAAGTGTGTTGCTATCATTTTTATCCCAGCTTCTCCACAGCTAGAAACAAACTGCTTTTGGTTCAGATGTGTTTTTTACCACCGTATTCCTACGTCAATTTTATGGTAGACATGCTTATGCCTTAGCTTGTGCACAGTCCAGCCTCCACCCAAGTTTCCAAGTTGTAGTTTCTCCCATTTGGCAATGTATTGTTCGTGGCTTGTTGCTAACAATAAGGTTATCTTATGTTTTGTCATAGCGATAGGTTGTACGTCCTTTGTTGCCACACAGAATGTGGATTTTTATTATGATAAATTTGAAAATACTGATCTCACTGTATTAGATAATGCTGAAGTTAATTCGGAGTGTATGGAGTTGAATGTGGAGAGTGTGGGCAGGATTTTGCATCCAGAAAAAGTGCAATTTCAAGATGTTACATCGATGACTTTTGCTTCGTTTAGCACCTTCTTCACATTTTCTGTGAACTCTTTAAGCAACACTATCAATGGAGATGGACTTGCTTTCATTATTGTTGCTAACAATAATGCCCCACCTAGTGATTTTAGTGGTGGAACGCCTGGCATTTTAAGCCATGAGACCAATGGAAATGCTAGCAATCATGTGTTTGCAGTTGAGATTGATACGTTTCAAAATAAACAATATAATGATCCAAGTGGTAGCCAAATGGGTGTTGACATCAATAGTTTAAATTCAACTAAGACGTACGATTTTTGCAATCCAATATGTAACCAATCGTATTTTGTAAATCAAGGAATGTTTGCAGTCTGGATTGATTATTCAGCAACTGATGAAACCCTTCAGGTGGGTGTCGAACCTTACACTGTCTATACTAGCAAATCCCCAACTTCTCATATTGTAGTCCCCAACTTCACCTTGTTAGATGTATTAGAAGAGGATGGTCAAATGTATGTTGGATTCTCTGGTGCCACTGGAGGAAATTTTGAAATCATTATATTTATTTTTGGAGCTTTTCGACTAGTGGCTTGCCAACCAAAAAAAACAAAGTCCATTGATACAAACAGTCTTAACTTCTGGCATTATTATCATCTGTATCCTTGTGGCCTTTTTTATTTATAAAAGAATATCACGAAAAGGGCTTGGTTCCCATGGAAATCAATATAATTATGAGCTTCAGCTAGAAGAATTTGTGGGTGGACCTCCCAGGTTTAGTTACAAGGAACTTAACATTGTAACCAAATCTTTTAGTCCAAATGAGATGCTTGGCCGTGGAGGTTTTGGATGTGTGTATAAAGGTGTATTACGTGATACTGGCGCTCTTGTGGCTGTCAAAAAAATTGCCGAGGATTCACAACAAGGAGGACGTGAATTCTTTGCCGAAGTCTCCATCATTAATCGTGTTCGACATCACAACTTGGTGCAATTGCAAGGTTGGTGTTGTGAGCAAAGTCATCTCATGCTTGCCTATGATTACATGCCCAACAAAAGCTTGGACAAGATCTTATATCACGTCCCAGAGACTTCAAACACAATTGAACTCACATGGGATTTGCGCTACAACATTTTGATCGGTGTCTCATCCGCACTCACTTACCTTCATGAAGAGTGGGAGCAATGTGTCGTTCATCGAGATGTGAAAGCTAGTAATGTGATGCTTGACGAAGAACTCAACCCATGCCTTGGAGATTTTGGGCTTGCTAGACTCATAGCACAAACCAAAAATGCGCAAACCACAATTGTAGTAGGAACACTAGGATACATGGCGCCTGAGCTTTCCACCACAACAAAAACTGATGTGTTTAGTTATGGCACATTGGCACTAGAGGTTGCATGTGGGCGACGTCCTCTTGACTTCAGTGTTTCGGATGCAGAAACAATCCTCTTGGATTGGGTATGGAGGTGTTATGAAAAGGGGGAACTTTTCAAGGTTGTGGATGTGACATTGGGTACCAAATTCAATGAAGAACAAATGAAGACGGTTTTGCTCCTTGGCCTTTTGTGCTCACATCTAGACCCAAATGCAAGGCCAACCATGGGGTATGTTCGCCAAGTGCTAACATGGAATATTAATCTTCCTCCCATTCCCTTCCAGAAGCCAATAGCTTCATATTCAACACAAATTGGATTAAGTTGATGGATATGATCACTAGTCCAACAAGTAATGATGGGGAGCCTTTAATAGAAAGTTCAATTTCAATCCACTCAAAAGTTGATAGAAGTTTGTAGTTTAAAAATTATGATAACATTTTCGTTTTCAAGTGGTAGGTCGAACTCACACTAGTATTAAAATATATCTTCCACTACTGAAAAGGCTATTCAACAAGATGGTTTGCATGTGTTTTAGTTGCAATGTTTTAATATGAAAGATTGCATGTTTCTTGTGTTGTTTCATACATTTACATCCAAAATGGAAAATTCATGTAGTTTTGGACTAGCCATCATTCAATTGAAATGAGAAATTTCAAGATGAAAATTTATTAATTTGATGAAAATTTCCAATGAAAAATTGTCGAAGCATCTCAACCCATATTCAACACTTAGCTCTGCAACAATATTTCTCCCATCCAAAATTATTTAAAATTTACAGATTCCAAGCCTCACCTATAAACATGAACCTAGGGTTGAAAAAGTCAAAACCGGCTAATAACAAACCACGTGGACCAATCAATAACTGTAATCAATCAAGATCATGAGGTGTGAAATTATGTTGTGATTTTTGCCACTTAAACATATTGAGCAAAAATGTTGAAATGTAACCATTTTACTAAATGTATCAATTAAGTATTATTGATCTTCATCCAAAACATCTGTGCACTATGTTGCTGGAGATGCTCTTATCAAGATAGCCTTGTTATTTGGGTATGCTCATAACAATTAATGAAATTGGTTTATCGTTTTTTAATGCAAAGATCCAAATGTGAAAATGAAGATGGGTTTATCACATGTGTTCATCATATGCAATGCTCTAATCTCCCCCACCCCTTATTATTCCGGTTGGAATGTAAATGATTTCATATATCTTACACAACGTGATCATGTGGATCAACACATAAATAAGTAATAGGAATTTTTTAAAAATCATAATACTTTAAAAAAGATTACTAGTGGAAAGTACTTCTTGATTTAATAAAATTTTATAATCTACCAATGTTTTTATCAATCTAATTCTATATATTGACATGTATTTATAAGGCTTAAACTATGGTTTTAGCCATGTTCAAACTAGAAATAGAAAAATGTAAAGCAAGAAGTGTTCAAGAGATTCAAAAGTCAAATATATTGGTAAAAAAAATTCAACACCAAGTTCAAGATCTTAAATAAGTCCAACTCCAAATTAAAAACTAATAATGTAACCAATAAATTAAATTAGTTGTTACAACCAAGTACTAACTACCCCCTTTACATTACCCCATTCATAATGTAAATCATGTGCTTGAAATCCAAGACCAATATAAGGTATTGCTAAAATATTCATATCATTCCGCAAGTAGTTGGCTCGAATGGATATTCTTGTGTTCACTCCAATGTTGCTAAAGTTCAAATTTTTTTGTAGTTTTTGCATGTAGTTATTGGGAATGAACCTATTGCTACACATGTTTTGGTTCTGCTACATGTGCTTGTTTAAGTCCCTAAAGCTCTTCTTCTTGGTGTTGTGTGTGCACCTATGATGGCATTATTCTCGAGTCCTATTATTCCTATACTTGTGCTTGTGCACCTTGTTATGAAAAAATATTAATGAGAATGCCAAATGACAAGCAAATGAACAAGGCAAAGCAATTGAACCTAAAAACCAACTAAATTGGCAAACCAACTTGACTTGGAAAATTGATTTGATTAGACAAACTAGTTTATTGGCCAGAAAACAATTTAGTATGGCAAATGAACATGAAAATGGAAATGTCATAATGACCAATCGATTACAATTTGACAAATCAACTTGACTGTGTTGAGATACAAAGGATAGTTAGGTGGTTAATAAACTACCTTTTGTAATAATATAAAACGAATAAATTTAACAAAGTAAGGAATGTTAATAATTGGTTGCCAGTATCCTTAGGCATGAAGGGAGAGATGTATGGGGAAATTGGAGACGTCCGTGAAGACTTAATCTTTGTAATATGAATTGAACATTCTTTAATTTTTTGGCTTCCAAGTTTGTGTGCATTCAAATGATAGAAAAATGTAGTATGGATGTTTGTTTTGGTTTTCTCCTAATTAGTTATGCTTACATGGTTTTCATGTTAATGAACTAGGAGAAGAACCCATCAATGATACATAAATTAAGGAATCATTTTATAAAGGTTTGTCAAATGGTATTGATAATATTTGGTGACCATGCTACGAAAATAAATTCCTCAATGTGGCATGTGAAAGTTTGTGGACACCAAAAGATGAAGGATATGAATTCCCTTTAATCAATCTAAATTCTACCTCACACAATTTTTTTGAATAAGTGGAAAGTGAGGAAGGTAAAGTTGAAAGAGATGAAATAGATTTGGTATTTTATATATTATGTGTACTTTTTGTTGTTTTCCCATGTGAATAATATTCAAACTCTTTTGATTTTGATGGCAACTTTAACCTTTTTATCAAATGAATTGACTGATTTTACTAATATACCAAACTTTATCTCAATGAGTTTATACCTAGAAATCATTTTTTATTTTTAAATTGTAAATAAAAAGTTCAGGGATCAAAACCTAGCAACCAATCATCAAATTCATGTTGATGACATCACTTAAATATCCTAATAAGGATTCCAGTAGTATTTAATATCTGTCCTTTTTTTTTTGGAAATAATATGCAAAAAAAATGTGTTTGTGGAGTGAATTTCAATCCATTAAATATTTAAAATAAAATTTCTGTGGACATCAGGGATCAAGTTTATTAATGGTGTGAGGCTATAAGATTATTTTTTTCCAAATATTTTTGTCAATTTTGTGGAAGGTTCAAAGGAAATTTATGGTTTAACACTAATTGAGTTAAATTCGAAATTAATAATCAAATATAAAATTAAATAAATAAATTTTATTTTGAAACATGTCAATTGTAAGTTATTTATAATGAACTTTTTATTTTTATTTTTTGTTAATGTGAAAAGCAAGGATTTTTTTAGAGTCCATATCATTATGAAAAAATATTTATTTTATATTGAGTTTGTGTGCACATGTTGAAAATATTATTTCTAGGTGGGATTAAAATTCAATAGAAAAGCATTGCTTGGAATTGATGGATTGTTTTCATTACTCGATTCATCCAAGGGTTAAAAAAATTTAAACGAAATGGAACTTTGGGTGATGTTTCAAGTGTGATTTTTTGGTCAACCTTGGCTTGCATTCATCGTCTTGTACATGCTTCTTGTCCAACCTAAGTTTGGCGGTCTCCTCCATGATCCTTTGCTAGTTCTGATTGTCTTGCACCAACTATTCAAGCATATCTACAACAACTTTCTTTTGCTCCTCTAGAGTCCCAAACTTGGACAAATGGCAATAGTGGGAAACGTTGTGGTTTATGGACCTACTAGAAGGATTGTGTTTGCCATCAACTTGTGGGTGAATGCCTAGCTTCATTTAAGAGGAGGAAGAAAGAATGTCAAACTACACAAAGTGCAGTCTATCTGGTTTTAGTACATTTTTTCGCAATTTCATTACTTGATGGGAGATGCACAAGTGGTCAAATGTACATAAAGATGATTTTGGACACAAGAATGGTTGATGCTTAGTGAACCCCAATACTTGGTTGGCTGTTTTCTACATTCTGTTCATGTGTGAATAATTATAATTCTATATGTGTTAGGTGAATGCCTAATGGGAATGTATGGAATATCAAAAGGGTTATATATTGATACATAACTTCAATTGCAAACCAAATTGTTAAAAAATGTTTGAACCATGGACCAAAATGTTAAAAAAGATTTTAATCTTAGGCCAAAGTTTCAAAAAGATTTTAAACCTTAGGTCATATTCTAAAAATATATTCCAACCTTAAGCCAACACGTGGAAAGAAATTCCAACCCTAAGCTAATATGCAAAATTGATTTTATCTTGGGATAAACTCTCTTGGCATGAGGTCTAACATTAAGCCAATATACGTGTATTGTAATTAGTTTAAATATATATTTGCATCAAACACACAAAAATTCTTGGTCCAGTGACTTGGAGTTATTATAATTCGACCTGAGATGATTGTCTTAAGGGTGTAGGACATATGTATTAAGTGTGCAAGACATTTGTCCTGATGTTGTTCTACCCAACATATTGATTTTCATGTGACTGAGCACCTGGGATGGTCCACAATGATGGGGGGGAAAAAAATCACCTTCAATATCTGCCCGAAATGATTGGGAATTGTTTTTTCAAACTGCCCAAATTGATTTTAGGCATGAAGATATTTTCAGAATGCCCAAATTTTTTGGGCAGAAATGAAAATTATCTTCAACATCTATAAGGTGCCCGCAATTGTTGAGCAGAATAAGAATTCCCGAAATGCCAAAAAATTACAAGCCTTGGGATTTTTCAGAATGCCCAATGTTTTGGGCAGAAATGAAAAAAAATCAAGGTTTATAACTTTCCCAAGGAGGCTAGAATTTTCAAAATTGCAGGAAACTTTATGAAGCATCTTAGAAAAAAAATGTCATGAATATTTGTGAGCATAGAATTTGTTGATTTCCCAAAGTTTTGAGCGAAAATGAAACTAATGAACATTTTTCAGGCATCTGGAGAAATGTTTTCCGGGAATTCTCTAAAATGCCCAATTTTAAACCTAAAAAATATATTAAAAAGATCTAATTGTATGCCGTAGTGCCAATTTAAAAAAAATCCTAAGTCACAACAATAAAAAGATTCTAACCCCAAGTCAAAATGGTAATTTTTGAAAACCCTAAATCAAACTAATAAAAAGATTCTAATCCTTACACCTAAATACATTTTAACCCTTAAGTTCAAATAGATTTATCTTTAGGCCTAAAAGGATTTAAAACTTAAGCAAAAATATTTTTAAAAATCTTCACTTGAAACTAAATGTTGAAACTTTAGGCTCAAACATTAATAATATCTTGTTCTTGAACCTAAATATTAATAAAGATTTAAAAAATTTATACACACATTTATTTTAAAAAACCTTAGGTCAAATTTCAACCAAAGATCAAAGTTTTAAAAACATTTAAACTGCAAGCCAAAGTCTTAAAAAAAGATTCTGAATACTAGGCCCAAGTGCCAAAATAATGCTAACCCCAAGCTAAAATGGTAATTTTTAAAAACCCTAAGCCAAAATATCTATGAACATCCTTCTCAGACAAGAGAAGGATGTTGGGTGTAAAATCCTTTCTAGTGTTCAAGAGCAGACGAAAGAAGACGTTCAGTATGCCTGTAACTTGTTGAGTAATTACTTGGGTAATTTGTTTTAAGGGGAAAGTTTAGGGGTTAGACTTGGTCATGATGCGTTGACTTTCACATGTTAATGTGAAAGTCATGTGCACCATGTGATTGTGTTTTCTTTTGATTATTGTGGAATCACATGGAGAACCATGTGATTTTGTTCCCTTGTGATTAATTGTGGAATCACATGGGGAATCATGTGATGTTGTTTTCTTATCATTAATTGTGGAATCACATGGGAACCATGTGATGTTGTTTTCTTATCATTAATTGTGGAATCACATGGTGAACCATGTAATGGATAAGTTTTAGGAAGTTTTTTGATTAGTTTCCTTTTGGTTAGTATATAAGGAAGTGTTTTGTAACTTTGAAGGACACCTTTCATTTTGTACAAAGTTATGATATGAATAGAAAGTTTGTGAGAGTGGAAGTTGAAAATTCTAAAAACTTTTTGGTTGTGAATAGTTTTGGTGTTATTGGTGTGTAGTTCATGGTAGGAGAATGGCGAGGTTTGCATAGCCAATAGAAGGGTGGAAGTATAATTTTATAACTAAAAACATAGATTTCATAGTTATGTAATAATCTTTCATAACTTTGGTCCTAAACCCGTTCGTGTTATACATCTTTTTGGTTCCGTTGTCGGGACCCGAGTCTATGTTAATTGTGTTATGAAATAGTGTTGTGCAATTTAATTGTGTTGTGAAAGTATGTTGTTAAATTGTGTTGTTAAATTGTGTTGTGGAATTGTGTGGAGAAAACTTAATTGTGTTGTTGAAAGTTTAGTGGGAAGAAGGAAAGAGAAGGGAAGAACAAATTGTTGTTTTGTTTTACAACGAGGAATGCAAGGCATTTTATTTATCCCCGAATCATGGATGGAAGTGGCCACATGGGTGGAAAAGGTTCAACTTGTTGCAATGGAGATTACGAAAAGCAAGCCATGTCGAGTTGAATGTACGATTCAACGCATGAAGCAACATTATGAAGACCATAAACATGAGTCCTTTTGTTTAACCCCAAGCTTGCTTTTGGATATTACTTGTAATCCAACGCATGAATTAGAGTTGGACTTGTGGAATTTGAGAGGATTCGCAAAGAAAAGTTGTAGGCAAGAAAGGGAAAGAAGATGGCACGTGTTAAGCCATATGAGAAAATGTAAATAGGAGTTTATAAAGGATAGTGAATGTTCTTGAGTAAGGTCATGTTCGTTAAACCTTGTTGGAACCTTTTAACTTTATATAAAAAAAATGTTGTAGTTTGTTGAAAAAAATTATATATATATATATATACATGTTTTATTTCTTGGATTAGTGTTTTAGTAAAGACATTAATGTCAACGTTAGGAGAGGCTTCTAACTCCCCTGGTACACAGTTTCCCGACGATAGGCAACAGACCCCATCTTTGACATTAGGAGTTGTTAGGCCAAGATCACCTGTGGAAATACCTTTGGAAGAGCCTAGGATTGTAGGTGAACCAAGTGTGGTAGTATCACAACTACATAGACGACGGGACGAATCTGGACCTCAACCCGACTTAGAACCTGCAAGGCAACGCCAAAGGACAATCACACAAGAACAACATTTAGTCATCTGGCTTAGGAAGAAGGATGCGACTCCAGATTATGCCAGAACCAACAACCTGCATGTCATGTGGAGTGGAGGCGTCATTGATACTCGTGATGGCAATGAATATGTTAAATGTTATCTTTCAATCCAGGCGTTTAAATAGGATAATGGCAGGATTGGAAATGTCTGGTCCTTTTAGAGATTTACACCGAGAAAATAGGGAGGCTTTTGTTATGAACGGAATTCAGGCCATTGGGAATTTCCTTATCCATGAGGAAAGGTTGTAAAAGCTAAGTGATAGTTGGTTAAAGGAATTAATTAGTTTGGTATGTTTTTAAAGACAAAATAAGAATCAATATGGTTATTCCAGTTTTTAGGGGAAGTAAGGGTGAAGACCCTGAAGTGTTTTTAAGGGAATATAAATGAGCTTGTATTGAAACTAGGCTTAGAACAGCTATAGAATGGCTTAACTTTCTTCTTGAATTCTTAGAAGGTACGGCATCACTTTGGTTTGAACGACAGACAGAAGAGTTGAAGTGATCATGGAATGACATAACTAAGGCTCTAGTGAAGGAGTTTTCTGTGAAGAATGTCTATCAAAACTTAATATTTGAACTGAGTCAACTAAAGCAGGGGGCTTTAGAGTCAGTAAGAGAGTATAAGGAGAGGACATTGACGTTGCAAAACAAACTCCAAGGGTGTCTTAGGGCACAAGGTCATGAAGGAACGGATCCAATTTGTGCGCGAGTCAATGCATTGGTATTAGAACATTTCACCATTGGTCTGTTGTCAGAATTATGACAACAAGTGAGATACGAACAAGCAGTGACGTTCGATGAAGCAGCGAAGGTGGCCGAAAAGGAGGTGAGCATGGAGAAAGTTCCATGACCAACTGTGCAATCCATGGTGAAAACAGTTCAATTCTCGACTGAACCATAACTGCGGAAGCATTCGGATGTGAGCTCCCGCATGGAGTCGGCTATGGAACAAATGATCAATCAAATGAACCAATTGAGCCTCCATCTGTTGCAGCCAAGGATTAGTAGGAGCAAAAATGTGGAGAAGGACTTGTCAACAATTCAGTGTTACAAGTGTCGAGAGATGGGACATTATTCAAGAGATGGGACATTATTCAAGAGAATGTCCAAACTTGCTAGCCTTGGCTACCAAAGAGAATGCAAGTTCTTCTACTCGAAGGTTTTCTGCAGAAGAGAAGGGCAAAGCTCAAGTGCATTTAATTGAGCCGATAAGTGAAGGGCGAGAAAAGGCTTTGATGGGTTTGGAGAAGAGCCTCCAATTCCCTGAGGATGCGATGGATGTCATGGTCCAAACTAAACGACCAGTGGAAGACGCTACTCATCCTGACATAAGCGTTAAAAGGTTCAAGGAAATGGTGAGAGCCCCAAAAGAGAAGAAAAAGAATCGAAGGCGGAGGTTTGGCTTCTAAGACTTTCCAATTTCTAGAGATTCTGGCCTTTATTCAGTGGTAAAGGACGTGGGGTCGCAGAAAACAAACATTACCATCGGACAGTTGGTGGCAATGGTGCCGTCAGTTCGAAGGGAGTTGAGAAAAGGGTTGTCAACACCCAAAGTCCCAAAGGTACCCACACCTTTGAATGCCATAGCAGCTAAGCGCGAATGTGATCCGATCATTGATGTGCAATGTAATGGATCAGTGTTGCGTGGAGTGTTGGTGGATGGAGGGGTAGGAGTCAATGTGATGACAATTCCTGCAATGAGGTACTTAGGCTTGAAAATTGATAGGCCAGCCTCAGTAACCCTAAAGATGGCTAACAAACGAGTTGTTAGGCCAGAAGGAGTCATTAGCAATGTTGTGATCACTGTAATGAGGGTTTCTACCATTGTGGATTTCCATGTGTTACTAGAGGAAGATGGGGCTTATCCAATGATATTAGGTAGGCCTTGGTTAACAAAGTCGCATGCAAGGAACTATTGGGGCGAAGGATACATGACCATCGGAGTTCATCCTAATCGACAGAAAGTTCCATTTGCCAGCTTTGTGAAAAACTCTGGAGGGACGAGTGAATATGAGGATGAATAAAAAACAGACCAAAGCTCTAGCTCTGAAGGGATTTCTACGGATGATTCCAATGAAGAGGAAGTAGGGTTATATGCTTTGGAGACAATCCCCAAGGTTGGAGCTTTGTCGCATCAAAGGGTTTAAGGGGATGATAACCGATCACCTCCATGCGTGTTCACCGAAGGAGAAGTCGAGGAGCGACTAAGCAAGATTCAACTGGGACCAGACCTTCAACCGGAGGAAAGAAAGCAATATGAGGATTTACTACGTAAGTATATCCATCTTTTTGCTTTCAGCTACAAAGACCTAAGGGAGGTCACCATGGAGCAACACAAAATTGAACTGCTACCAAATGCCAAACCAATCAAGGCCAAGCAAGGAAGGTGGAACCCAAGGTACTCGGCCATGGTGAAGGAGGAGCTTGACAAGTTGTTGGAGGCGGGGTTCAGCAGGCATGTGGAGACAATCGAATGGGTTTCTCTTGTGGTATTAGCATTAAAGAAGAATGGCAAGCTAAGGGTATCTGTCAACTACAAAGCTTTAAACAAAGTAACTAAGAAAGATCGATACCCTTTACCATTTTGTGAAGAAATTTTGGAAGAAGTAGTAAGACACGAAATGTACACATTTGGAGATGGGTATAGGGGTTACCACCAGGTGAAAATTGCTCCAGAAGATCAATTGAAGACCACGTTCACCACACCTTGGGGAACATTTTGTTACACAGTAATGCCCTTTGGTTTATGCAATGTTCCGGGGACATTTCAATGTTTAATGAATAAGGTCTTCGATCCGTTCTTGGGCCTTTTTCTACGGGTTTTCATTGACGACTTTGGAGTTTACAGTGATAGAGCTTCTCACCTTGCCAAACTTGAATTAGTCTTTCAACGTTTGGATACTTCGGGAGTGACTTTGAACCCTAAGAAAACCACAATTGGTTTTTCAAAAATGAAGATGGTGGGACACATTGTGTCAAAGGATGGGGTAGCCACAGATACCGAGAAGCTTGATACGATTTCAAAACTTCCGTTTCCCACCACGAAGAAAGTCCTTTGAGGTTTTTTAGGTATGGTGGGATATTATCGCAGGTTTATACACATGTTTGCAGCAAAAGCACGTCCTTTAACACGATTCTTGCGTGAAAATGCACCTGCACTAATGGAGGACGAAGTGTCAAAACATGCATTCAAACAACTGAAGTCAGCTCTCCAAGTTGCACCAATCCTTCGGACTCCAGATTGGAACAAGCCATTTTTAGTATATTGTGATGCATCTGGAGAAGCGGTGGGGAGCACCCTATCACAATTGGACGAAAATGGGCATGACCATCCCATTCATTTTGCTAGCAGACAATTAACTTCAGCGGAGAAGAATTATACTATGACCGAACAAGAAGGTCTTGCAGTTATTTTCTCTCTTAAGAAGTTTCGTCATTACTTGTTGGGGTACAAGGCCAAAATTGTGACAGATCACAAGGCCTTAACCTACTTGGTCAATAAGCCCAATCCAAGTGGTCGACTTGCTCGATGGTTACTCTTGATGGAGGAATTTGACATTGACATTGTCCATCGTCAAGGGAGGCGACATGGCAATGTTGATGGCCTAACAAGAGCATACAAAGGAGTGGGTGATGTTTCAGAGGATGACGACTTTCCGGATGCTGCAATCATGTCCATTAATGTAGAAGAAGCACCTGAAGAATATCGAGAGATCATTCAATACTTAGATGGCATGAGGTTTCCAAATGGAGCCACAAAGGCAGTACGAACAAGAATTGCGCACAAGAGTCGAAATTACTCGATGATAGGTGATCAACTCTACTTCCAAGGTAGGGATGGGATTTTGCGACGAACCATTGGAAAACGTGACACCTCACGTCTTTTGTATGAGTTTCATGATGGGTTTTGTGGAAGCCATTTTGCGGGACGAATCGCTACAGAAATTTTTTTGTAAGCATGTTACTATTGGCCCACCCTCTTCAAGGATGCCCATGATTATTGCAGGAGTTGTGATGTATGTCAAGCCTATGCATAAAGGTCTACTGTAAGTGGCCCTTTACATCCCATACCCCCTTTAGGACCTTTTGAAAAGTGGGGAATTGATTTAATGGGCCCATTGCCAATGACTAGGAGAGGGCATCGAATCATTGTAGTTACCACAGACTACCTCACAAAGTTTGCAGAAGTATGTGCCTTGAAGTCCTCAGTGAAAGAACAAGTAGCACGATTTCTGTATGAACGAGTTTTTACTCGATTTGGGACACCACTTGAAATAGTTTCTGATAATGGTCCCCAGTTTTTGAGTGAGGTTGTGGAAAACCTGTTAGCACGCCTTGCAGTGAAACATAGGTTTACCACTATGTATAAGCCTAGCACTAATGGCCTAGTAGAAAGGACCAATAGGACATTGTGTTCCATGTTGACAAAAGAAGCTGAGGTTCATGTGAACATTTGTGATTGGGATCTCAAGATCCACCATGTTGTGTGGGTTTACAACACCACATACAAAACCGCCACAGGGTACTCACCTTTTCGTTTAACTTATGGGATGGAAGCGCTTTTACCCATTGAGCTGGAAGTAATGACTTTACACACTGCCACAACGATGAGACTTCCTCTGAATGAGTCCCAACGCCATCGATTGTTGTAACTTAACGAGTTGGACGAATTGCAATTGAAAGCTTACCAATCCATTGAAGTCGCACAGGCTCAACAAAAGAAGGTTTTTGATAAGAAGGTGAAGAAAAGGGAGTTCAAAGAAGGTGACCTTGTCATGATGTTTGACGCTCGACATCATCGCAGGGCTTATAAGAAATTATTACCCAAGTGGTTTGGACCTTTTGTTATCAAAAAGGTGTTTGCTGATAATGGGTCTTATGAGCTTGAAAATGTTGATGGCTCACCATATCCAGATCGTATTGTTCATGACAAATTGAAGAAGGTTTTGGATATGTGATTCCGAAGGCGGAATCCATAATGAGTTTGGGAGTGATGTAACTTGTTGAATAATTACTTGGGTAATTTGTTTAAAAAGGAAAGTTTAGGGGTTGGACTTGGTCATGATGCGTTGACTTTCACATGTTAATGTGGAAGTCATGTGCACCATGTGATTATGTTTTCTTTTGATTATTGTGGAATCACATGGAGAACCATGTGATTTTGTTCCCTTGTGATTAATTGTGGAATCACATGGGGAATCATGTGATGTTGTTTTCTTATCATTAATTGTGGAATCACATGGGGAATCATGTGATGTTGTTTTCTTATCATTAATTGTGGAATCACATGGGGAACCATGTGATGTTGTTTTCGTATCATTAATTGTGGAATCACATGGGGAACCATGTGATGTTGTTTTCTTATCATTAATTGTGGAATCACATGGGGAACCATGTGATGTTGCTTTCTTATCATTAATTGTGGAATCACATGGGGAACCATGTGATGTTGCTTTCTTATCATTAATTGTGGAATCACATGGGGAACCATGTGATGTATAAGTTTTAGGAAGTTTCTTGATTAGTTTCCTTTTGGTTAGTATATAAGGAGGTGTTTTATGATTTTGAAGGACACCTTTCATTTTGAACAAAGTTATGATATGAATAGAAAGTTTGTGAGAGTGGAAGTTGAAGATTTTGAAAAGCTTTTGGTTGTGAATAGTTTTGGTGTTGTTAGTGTGTAGTTCATGATAGGAGAATGGCGAGGTTTGCATAGCCAATAGAAGGGTGGAGGTATAATTTTACAACTAAAAACATAGATTTCATAGTTATGTAATAATCTTTCATAACTTTGGTCCTAAACCTGTTCGTGTTATACATGCCCACCGGTGCTCCATATAAGACCTTGCAAATTAAAATTGGATGTAGAAAACTGAACTGATGCGAATTTGGCTCACGAAAATGGTTTTTCTCGTGCATATGTGCTTCATTTGATGAGGCTGGTAGAAAGCGAGGCAAAGCTGTGCACTCCTACAGAAGAGTAACAAATATGATCTGAGTACTATTTTTGATAGGCCAATGATAATGATTCATCCAGGTGGTTTGCTATTAGTAATTGCCACCAATGTGCAATCTTTGTTTATCGGTGGGGTTGCAAAAAAGTAAATAACTAAACTTGGATGTGAGAAAATCATTTTGCAATGTCCAATACTGAACACCGGTGGTCGCTCTTTAAGAACTCTCTCTCTTCTACACCCTGTGATCTATGTATGTTTAGGTTCTTATAACTTTGGCCTCCTCATTGTACTACGGATAAAGCCCATGGGTGTCCATAATCATGACCTTCTTATACGTGCCCTCAATTAATGACCCCAATTCTATGTCACAAGAGCATCCCCAATTTTTAAAAACATAACCACCCTATTGGCCGATATCGTAAAAACTCGGATCCATTCGACCCCGAAAACAGAAAGAAAGAAAACAATACCTAATTCAGTTGGTTTCACATTCCAGAATTCCAAAGGCCTACCCAAAACCTTAACCCGACGTTCTTGTGTCTTTTGTGTGCCTCTTGTTTTCTTGCGGGGTGAGGTGCGAGTTTTCGCTGCTTGTGCGATCTCAAGCTTTTTGCTGCATCTGTTTCGTTGTCTTCTTCTTCCTCCTCCGTTTCTTTCTCTTTCAGGTCGTCGCTATTGCAGGAGGATTGCAAGCTAGGAGGAGAAGCCTGCACCGTGACCATGAGGTATGGCGCACATCTCCCGCGTTTGTTGTTGTTGTTTTTGTTTGTCAATCGTGAATGTTGTGTTAGAGCTCTTGAAAACTAGCAGCAAATCTAGACCGGATACACGAGGTATGCACTCTCTATTAGCCAATGCTTGTGGATGCTTGTGGATAGAAGAAGTCTTGGAGATGGTTTTATGTTATGTTGCAGTTGGAAGCATTTATGGACTGAGGAGATTGCATCAGATGGTTGGCTTAGGGTTTAGGGTTTAGGAAAAAGATAAGAATGAACACTTTTAACATCTGCAGTGTTATCTGTTGTTTGTGTTGGCAGTGGGGCAAGGCCAATGGAAGAGGATACGGTAACTGTCTCTCCGCTTTTCTTGTTGCATTTTACGTATAGAACATGCAGGCTTCCTATCTTATTAGTCTGGATGTGGCCTGTGGACTGCACAAGAATTTGCTACCAATGGTTGAACCTTGATCGGGTTCAAAAACACTGTTGGATGTTGCTGGATATTTGAACTGCGAAGGTTCCACTGTTCCTGAGTTAATTGCATTCTTCCAAACTGTGCTCTGTTTTGTCTTACTTTGCAGGAAAAGACAGAGGAGGAGGAGTTCTCTACTGGGCCCCTCTCAGTACTCACAATGTGAGTCAACCCAGGTTTGTGTGCTTGTCTCGGTGTGTTATATAGGGTAGAGAGCTGATGTGCTCTCCTAGTGAGAATTGATGTTTTTGCAAAACTGTGAGAGACAGATTTGTAGACTGTTTACAGGATTGTGACAAAGAAGATCCATTCAGCAAATTGCAGTTGGGTTGTCATCTGCTACCATGATATGCTTGTAGATGCAGAGTCTTTTCTCACTGGCATTCTGCCTTTGTGACTGATACAAGGTGTTTGGATTGTGATCTGCTACCATGGTATGCTTGTAGATGCAGACACTTTTCTCACTGGCATTCTGCCTGGGTGACTGATACAAGGTGTTTGGATTAGTGTTGTCACTAATGGGATGTGGGCTTCCTGCACTAGGTTCTCATCAATTGTCGGAACAACAAGAAGTTGCTAGGCTGTGTGAAGGCTTTTGATCGCCATTGCAATATGGTCCTGGAAAATGTCAAGGAGATGTGGACAGAGGTTTGTGGTAGCTCTCATATACTTGTGAGCAAATCACCATTGTCTGTCATTTTCAGCTCAGTGCTTTCTGTTGGTGTAAGCCTGCTTCTCTTATTTGCATTTGTCTTAGCTTGGCAGTGACAAATTTTCTTGTTTCTGCAGGCACCAAAAACTGGGAAAGGAAAGAAAAAGGCCAAACCTGTGAACAAGGATCGATTCATCAAAAAGATGTTCCTTCGTGGTGACTCTTTCATTATTGTTCTTAGAAACCCAAAGTGACATGCTCATGTGCAGTGGTCTCCGGTAGTGTTGACTGAACTTTGCTGGATGAGCAAGAACACTTCACAGTCACCAAGAAGGCAACCCAGATAGAATACCTGATAGACTGAGGGCTGCTTGGTTTTCCTCTCCTTAGTAAGAATGGGGCATGCCATACTGTACATCCAAGTATGGTCTCAAGTTTTGGGTGTTGCACACCAGTACCTTGTCCTCATTCTAAAGCCGACTTCATTGTTGAGAATCCAATTTCACAATGTGGATCTCAACAGCTGGATCATAGAGACTCCATGGTCTAAATGTATGTCTGATGTGCCATCGATCAATCCAAAGTATTCAAATGCAAGTAGTCTCATATCTAAATCTACCCTGGTCATATTCAAATTGGGGTACCTATGTCAGTTATAATATTGTCGGCTACAGTAGATGCAGAATACCGAATATCCCATGACTCTGGCATTGCTGGAGATAGGGAATGCCTCCACTCTGTATTTTGGTTTTGTGAATGGCAAGGAGTGAGAAAGAAAAAGTTTTGAGCTGATTCGTGGCATAATCTTGCTGGACTTACTTTTGAGGCAGCAAAAGTAGTGGAATTGCCTGTGCAGCATTAAATGGAGACGACAGAATTATGCAGTGGCGTGGACTACAGATTTGCTTGACTTCTCAATGCACAGAAAACATAGTAAACAGGTATATTCTCATGGTCTTTTGAATGGAGCGTGATGATGACCAACTTCGTAGAGTCCCATGTAGAATAACTGTCATCTTGAAACAAATGGCAGAAGTTGGAAGTGCTGTGGTTTACAAAACTGTTAGAAGGAATGTAAGTGCCATCAACTTTGGGTGAATGCCTCATGCTTCATTTAAGAGGAGGAAGAAAGGATGTCAGATTACGCAATATGGAGTGTGTCTGGCTTTATTAGATGAGACATTTTCTCATGAATTGATTGCTTGATGTGCGATGCACATCTGGTCAAATCTATGTAAGATGATCTTACACGGGCATGAATCTGTACACAGATTTGAATGACTGGCCACAAGCGAAGGAGAAAGCTGATTTTGAGAGATGTGGCTACCTAGAATGATGCTAGTCTAGTTGGGTTCAGGTTGAAAATGGTAATGAACTGTTTCGGAAATACAAACTCCATGGAGCCAATGAGAAGAAGGCTCAGTGGGCCTTAGTTTTTCTTTTGGGTTTGGCAGGGGAAGTGGTGGTTTTTTCTTTGTTGCCAATGTGTTCCCTAAAAGGTTCCTGATAGCACCTCATTTTTTATCACATATTGTGTGGCAGTGGTTCAACTTCCATGTATATAACTTGTAAAGGGGGCAAGTGAAGCATGACAAAGCATGCTTCTTTTTTGGGAGAGGGAAAGCATATTTAGGCTAATATGTAGGGGACTGCCCCATGTTCCAACAATATTAATGGTGGGCCAATCAAATGGGTCCTTCCGGAAAAGTCCTGGAAACGAAAAAAAAAACTGTGGGTGCCACCCCCTTACTGATTAATAGAAGCATGAACAAGTATTAATATATGTAGCCACCCTCTTAGCAAGGGGTACTAGTTTAGGCTAAAAATAGTGACAACTAGTCGTAGGAATTGAATTTGCATGTAGTCAATGAGCCAGCTGAACATGCAGTTGGGAGGGCTTGTATTAATATTTGGGGGTGTCGGGGAAGATAGCTTTTTTTTCTTTTTTGTTTTCGCAGATGTTCCCAATATGTTCCTCTATGGTGTTCCCAATAGCAATTAGCACTGGAAGCAGGATGTGCAGAATTATTGAGGTGAGATTTCTGCCATATAAATAGTGCTTTGGTCCTTTCGAATCCAGGACTTTTGTAAAAATCAGCCGGTTTTCTAAGAAGTCCATCTTCTGCAATGTAAAATACGTGAAAAATGTACAGCTTGAATCTGCCGTTCAAATCTTGTATGTACTTCATAATGTTGTTTTCTAAGCCACATTTTTCTCTCAAGAATAGGGTTTGAAAAGTCACCGTGTACTGATTATTTTCTGTCAGGATAGAGTCTGAAAAAGTCTTAATCTAGTCACTGTTTTTTCTCCTTAACACACATGGAGAAATTCCTAGGGAGGGCACATTACACACATCAATAGATCCTCCTCAAGGACAGGATCTTTGAAGATGTGAGGGTAATGCCCCTTCACTGATAAAAACCTGCTAGATTTGGAGGTACTCTTACCAAGCATAAAATGCAGCAAGGCATTTCATAAAACAAAATGTCTCCAAGCATGGGCATTCCGTTTTCTGAAATGCACTGTGATGATTTTTTTCCCTATGTGATACCTATGGGTACCCATTGGATATCCATCTCCTTTCATGGGAAAACCATTTTTTAAAGAAATTGTGTCAATCTCTATGCTCAATAACACCACCCTTGGAGTGGGGGAGTTTTGATAGTTAAGGACCCCCTGGCTTCATCTTAGGCGAGCACTTACTTTTAGAACTCCCTGGTCCTCAAGCATTACCATGCACTTAACACCTTCTGATCTATGTATGTTTAGGCCTATGTGATAGGTGCCTTAACCACAAGCTTTAGTAGAATAACAGCCTCACACAAGGTGTGTTACATGATGGCCTTGCCATTCATGTAATATTGGCAATGGATATTGGATAGTAAACTGGTCATAGCTAGGAACAAACTAAAAATCTATTTAAATGTACATCATGTTGTTCTAAACCAAAATTTGTCATGACTACTTTTCTTTCTTTTTTTTTGACATCACATTAGTTATGAGCAACTCAAAAGGGATCTCACTTTAAATGGTCATAGGTTCTAAGAACTTATCTAAACATTTTTAAATTTGCTATAAAACCAAAACCAAGAGGGAAACGTCACATTAGGATTTTCAAAAAAATTGAACTAGTAGTGACTTTTTTTCTCAAAAAAACATGGAGTATGCAGTTGAATATTCATTTTTCATTTTTACAAAATTTTGCACCCAAAAAGATGACAACATGCATATTTGAATGTTTCCAATCACAATCACATTTTGAAAGAACTGCATATTCTTTTGTGTATGATGAGTGCCTTAAACATTTGGAGATGGCGGTTTCATATTTAAATTGGTAAGTTATGGATTGAGGACAAAGCTACTTTAAGTTGGGTGTACAATTTATTAGGTGGCAGACAAAGCAAAACATCTAAAGATGAATGTGAATCCTTTTAGAACCAAATTAGAATGAATAATCTCACCTAGTTTATAAGGCCCAAAATACCTGGAAGCTACTGTACTCTATAATGATACACAACAAAATATCCTTGCCTTACAAAGTAGGGCCAATAAAACTCATGGTCGAAGGTGTTACCATGTGTAAAGACTCAATGGAATTCTATTTTTTATTTTTTCATGTCAAGTATCATGAAAAAAATCAGAAAATATATATAAACATACATTTAAAAAACAGAATGCCCCACTCATTGTTTCAGAAAATAAAACACTCACAGGAGGGAGCATTATGTTTTTGAAAAACCCACCCTTCCCATAAGCAAAATTATGCCTATATGCCTTCTTGATATACTACTAAAATTTAACTAGGTTTTTAGGGTTGTGTTCACCTTGATGTGAATGGTGGGTAAGGGCCCAATGCATTCTCCACAGAAGGGGCATGGGAGAAGGCAATATGAACTTGACCTTGTCATAAAGCAGTTAGAATAATTCCCTAATGTATTTGGAGGGCACCTCAATTTTAGGAGGAACCTTATGCCAACAAAATCTGGATGCAGCTCCACTCAAATGTGGTGCATTTGAGCCAGCATCTAGGTTTGGCTAGCAAAATAGTCAGATGATGGTCTGGTTGAAAGAGCCCTGGTGGGTACTGGTTCACCCTGGTTATGTCCATTATGCAGAGTGGAAGGATTGCACTTCAAGCTGTGCCCGAATCTGAAAATTCGCCAAAAAAAACAAACAGATGCTTAATATTGGATAAAGACCCAATGTGGGGGTGACATTCCCAAAAGAAGGGTCCTAGAAAGAGGTGATGGCTGAGTCCCACACATTTGGAAATGTCCACCACCCATGGGAATGAAACACTCTAGAGCACAAGGCAATTTGAGGAGGGAAGTGCCTTCGCTTTCAGGCTTCTATGTAGGTGAGTGCCCCATGTTCCAAAACGTTAGTGGTGGGGCAATCAAATGGCTCTCATTCTGGAAAAGTCCTTCTGGAAAAGAAAAGAAAAACTGTGTGTGCACCTCCTCACTAATTAATAGAGCATGGACACCTATTAATATAGGTAGCCACCCTACTAAGGGGTATTAATTTAAATCAAAAATAGTGACAACTAGTTTTAGGAATTGAATCTGCATGCAGTCCATGAGCCAGCTGAACATGCAGTGGGGAGGGCTTGGGTCTTTACTTGGGTGTGGGGGGGAAGATAGATTTTTTATATTTTGTGTTCCCAGATGTTCCTAATGTGTTCCTCTATGGTGTTCCCAATAGTAACTCACACAGGAAGTAGTAGGTGCAGAATTATTGAGGTCAGATTCTGCTATACATAGTGCTGTGGTCTGGTGGAAACCAGGACTTCTGTAAAAATCAACCCGTTTTCTAAGATGTCCATATTCTGCCATTTACGATACCTGAAAAGTGTCCAGCCCAAATCTGCCCTCCAAATCTTGTATGTTCTTTATAGTATTGTTTTTTAAGCCACATTTTCCTTGCAACAATAATTGTTAAAAAGTCACAATGTACCAACTTTTTTCTGTCGGGATTAGCGTGTAAAAAAGTCTTAATCTAGCCATTTTTTTCCTGCCGTGAATAACATTAAAAAGCCTTAACATATGTGAAGAAATTCCTAACACGTGCAGAGAAATTCCTAAGTAGGGAAAGTTACACACATCGATAGATCCCCCTCAAAATAAGGATCTGTGATGGCCTAAGAGTAATGTGGCTTCCGTCATAAAAAACTCTGCGATGTTTCTTAGTGTCTTTGTAGGTACTCCACCAGTACTCACTATCTTACTCCAGACATTAAAATGCATTTTGGAAACGTCATATTGTGGGGGTTTAGCTCAGGAAAGTGGTTTCTCTGCACCAAATTCGTACATGGTGCCCTGACCTGGAAACTGCATTAACGTGGGAACAGCATATACGTGCAAACCCAGTTGTGCAGCTCCAGAAAAGAGTATAATAAATTGGACCGGACTACGGTCAGTATTTTGGATTGTTCGATCATAATGTTTGGTCGAAGCGGTTTGCTATTAATAGTTCCCAGGTATTTGGAGTTCCAGTCACAATATTATCAGTGGGGTTGCCAAAACAAAACAACTGAACTTACACACTTCATTTTATTATCCTGAGTCACATACTGAGCACCGGTAGAGCACAGAGCATAAAATGGTGCATAAAATGGTGCAAAGCATTATGGAAAACATAATGTCTGTATGCATGGGCATTCCCTTTTGTGAAATGCATTGTGATGGTTTTTCCCACTCTCTGATACCCTATGGGTACCCGTTGGCATGGGAAAACCTTTATTTAGAAACCATTATGTTGACGTTTACACTCAAAAACAGCCTTTAGAGTGGGGGAGTTTTGAAAGTAAGGACCCCTCAGTTCTATCTTAGGCAAGCACTTACTTTCTGAACTTGCTGCTCCTCAAGCATTACCATGCAGTTATCACCTTGTGACCTATGTATGTTCAGGCCTATGTGATAGGTGCCTTAGCCACAAGTTTTATTAGAATAACAGCCTCACACAAGCCTAATTCTAACAACCTGTGTTAGACAATGGCCTTGCCATTCATGTAATATCGACAATGGATGTTGGATGGTAACTTGGTCATAGCTAGGAAAAAAATAAATTTACTTTAATGTACATGATCATGTTGTTGTAAAACAAAACTCGTCATGAGTACTTTTTTTCTTTTTTCTTTTTTGACATAACATTAATCATGAGCAACCCAAAAGGAATCTCACTTTAAATGGTGATAGTTTCTAAGAACCTATCTAAACGTGTTTTAAATTGCTTAGGTAAATGTTGCATAAGGATTTTCAAAAACAATTGAAATCTAGCGACTTTTTTTCTCAAAACAAAAACCGGACTATACAATTGAATATTCTTTTTTCATTTTAATTTTTGTCATTTTACAAACATAGGTAGATCAAAGAGGGGTAGGACAAGGAACTGTTTAGGAGCCAGTGGGACCTTATGCTTATAAATAGACATAAGGTCACTCCCAGTTCCTAAATAGCAAGTCTAAGATCATAGATGTAAGGTCCCTCCCACTCCTAATTATGAAGCATAAGATCATAGATGCGACTTCCCTCCCACTCCTAAATAATAAGCATAAGATCCTGCCTCTTTTGAAGCACTGGTCTTTGAGTATTGAATGACATAAGGTACCCTCCAAACAAACAAACTAGGAAACTTCTTGGAGTGCTTCATGGCTCTAGATAATGTTCACTTCGTTGGATAATGCTTGAGGGCGAGGGTATTCCTGAAAGAAGGCCCAAGATCAGGAGGGATGAGCTTGTCAAAAGCCCTTCCCACTTGTGCTGCAAAACAACAGTGGCTTCAATGATACGGAAAAATCACCTTGCTCAGGTTTGGTGGGATTTTGTGAAAAAAATCAGTACAATCAAGCCCATTCGATGATATCTTGATACCATCCATACCCTGGTGGTCAGAGTTTGAAGGATAGGTTTAAGAGCTATATGTGGGAGTTGTGCGTGTTTTGGGTAGCAAAACACCAGACCCCACCCGACAAGCCATTGGTACGCCAAAGTCAAACTCAGTGGCCAAGGACCCGCACAAAAGTCACATGCATTCCACCACTGGGTTTGAACCATAGGCAACGGCGTCCCAAGCCCCTTCAACATGACGCGTTGTTAGCGTTCCCAAGTCAAGTTAAGTGACCGAGGGCCACAAGGACTTTCGAACTGGGGTTTGAACTTTGAATCCAGAACCTTCTTGAGGTGCGGTTCGAATCCACTAAGCTATCACCCCTGGCCCTGGGGTACTAGCTTTTGTTTTTAAGTTCTTGCAATTTGATGGATTGGTACTACAACCACCAGACCATCTTTTCAGTCTCTTTGATGTTTGAGTGAGTTCCTTGACAGCCCTTTTACTTTGTGTATCTATTTGTATTTTCATCTGATTCATTCCCTTGAGCCCTGGCTCTGATTGTTTGCAATATTCGGGTTAGAAAGTGTGTTGCTATCATTTTTATCCCACCTTCTCCACAGCTAGAAACAAACTGCTTTTGGTTCAGATGTGCTTTTACCACCGTATTCCTACTTCAATTTTATACTAGACATGCTTATGCCTTAGCTTGTGCACAGTCCAGCCTCCACCCAAGTTTCAAGTTGTAGTTTCTCCCATTTGGACCTTAGCCCTTGTGGGGGGTCTGTGGTGGTCTGTCTATGGCAATGTATTGTTCGTGGCTTGTTTCCAACAATAAGGTTATCTTATGTGTTGTCATAGCGATATGTTGTACATCCTTGGTTGCCACACAGAATGTGAATTTTTATTATGATAATTTTGAAAACAGTGATCTCACTACATTAGATGATGCTTCAATGTATCCGGAGTATATAGAGTTGAATGTGGAGAGTGTGAGTTATGCTTATGGTGTGGGAAGGATTTTGCATCCAGAAAAGGTGCAATTTCAAGATGTTAAATCGATGACTTTGGCTTCGTTTAGCACCTTCTTCACATTTTCTGTGAACTCTTCAAGCAACACTTACAATGGAGATGGACTTGCTTTCATTATTGTGGGTAGCAATACTCTCCCACCTAGTAATTTTAGTGGTGGAGCGCTTGGCATTTTAAGCCGTGAGACCAATGGAAATGCTAGCAATCATGTCTTTGCAGTTGAGATTGATACCTTTCAAAATTCACAATATAACGATCCAAGTGGTAGCCATGTGGGTGTTGACATCAATAGTGTAAATTCAACTCACACATACAATTTTTGCAATCCAATATGTAACCAATCGTATTTTGTCAATCAAGGAATATTTGGCGTCTGGATTGATTATTCAACAACTAATGAAACCCTTTATGTGGTTGTCCAACCTTACACTGGCAATGCTAGCACACCCCCACCTTCTCAAATTGTAGTCCACAACTTCACCTTGTTAGATGTATTAGAAGACGATGGTCAAATGTATGTTGGATTCTCTGGTGGCATTGGAGCAAATTTTGAACATCATTTTATCTATTCTTGGCGCTTCTCGACTAGTGGCTTGCCAAACCAAATCTCGCTTAGTGGCTTGCCAAACCAAATCTTGTTTACTCTCGCTCCGCCATCGCCAAAAATCCCGTTTTATCCCGCTCCGCGAACGCCACAAATCTCATCTAATGCCTCGCCAACACCACAAATCTCGCTTAATGCCTCGCCAACGCCACAAATCTCGCTTCATGCCTCGCCAACGCCACAAATCTCACCTAGTGGCTCACCAAACCAAATCTCACCTAGTGGCTCGCCAAGCCAAATCTCGCCTAGTGGCTTGCCAAGCCAAATCTCACCTAGTGGGTTGCCAAACCAGAAAAAAAAAAGTCCATTAATAGCAATAGTCTTAACTTGTGGCATTATTTTCATGGGTGGGGCAATCCTTGGGGCCTTTTTTTTCTTCAAAAGAAAATCACGAACAGGTCTTCATGTTCTAGAGCTTGGTTCCCATGGAAATCAAGATAATTATGACCTTCATCTAGAAGAATTTGTGGGTGGACCTCGCAAGTTTAGTTACAAGCAACTTAGCACTGCAACCAAATCTTTTAGTCCAAACGAGATGCTTGGCCGTGGAGGTTTTGGATGTGTGTATAAAGGTGTATTACGTGATACTCGTGCTCTTGTGGCTGTGAAGAAAATTGCCGAGAATTCACAACAAGGAGGACGCGAATTCTTTGCCGAAGTTTCCATCATTAGTCGAGTTCGACATCGCAACTTGGTGCAATTGCAAGGTTGGTGTTGTGAGCGAAGTCATCTCATGCTTGTCTATGATTACATGCCCAACAAAAGCTTGGACAAGATCTTATATCACGTCCCAGATACTTCAAACACAATTGAACTCACATGGGATTTGCGCTACAACATTTTGATCGGTGTGTCATCGGCACTCACTTACCTTCACGAAGAGTGGGAGCAATGTGTGGTTCATCGAGATGTGAAATCCAGTAATGTGATGCTTGACGAAGAACTCAACCCACGTCTTGGAGATTTTGGGCTTGCTAGACTCATAGCACGAACCAAAAATGCGCAAACCACAATTGTAGCAGGAACACTAGGATACATGGCGCCTGAGCTTTCCACCACAGGAAAAGCTACAACAAAGACTGATGTGTTTAGTTATGGTGCATTGGCACTAGAGGTTGCATGTGGGCGACGTCCTGTTGATTTCAGTGTTTCAGATGCAGAAACAATCCTCTTGGATTGGGTATGGAGATGTTATGAAAATGGGGAACTTTTCAAAGTTGTGGATGTGACATTGGGGACCAAATTCAATGAAGAACAAATGAGGACAGTTTTGCTCCTTGGCCTTTTGTGCTCACATCCAGACCCAAATGCAAGGCCAACCATGGGGTATGTTCGCCAGGTGCTAATAGGGAATATTAATCTTCCTCCCATTCCCTTCCACAAGCCAATAGCTTCATATTCAACACAAAATGGGATTGAGTTTATGGATATGATCACTAGTTCAACAAGTAATGAGGAGAGCCTTCAATAGAAAGTTCAAGCTCAATACACTCAAAACTAGATAGAAGTTTGTAGTTTAAAACTATGATAGTTTTTTTTGTTCTCAAGTGGTAAGATGAAATCACACAAGTATTAAAATATAACTTCCACTATTCAAAAGGTTATTCAACAAGATGGTTTGCATGTTTTAATATTAAAGATTGCATGTTTGTTGTGTTGTTTGATACATTTAAATCAAAAATGGAAAATTTATGTAAGTTTGGACGAGCCATAATTCAATTGAAATGAGAAACCTTCAAGATGAAAATTTATTAATTTGATGAAAACTTTCAATGAAAAACTATTAAAGCATCTCCACCCATATTCAACACTTGGCTATGCAACAATATTTCTCCCATCCAAAATTATTTAAAATTTACAAAATCCAAGCATCACCTCTAAACATGAACCTAGGATTTAAAAAGTCAAAACCTGCTAATAACAAACCACATGGAGCAATCAATAAATGTAATCAATCAAGATCAATAGGTGTGAAATTATGTTTTGATTTTTACCACCTGAATGTATTGAGCAAAAATGTTGAAACGCAACCATTTTACTAAATGTATCAATCAAGTATTATTGATCTTCATCCAAAACATGTTGTGCAATGTGTTGGTGGAGATGCCCTAATCAAGATAGCCTTGTTCTTTGGGTATGCTCATAACAATTCATAAAATTAGTTTATCGCTTTTTAATGCAAAGATCCAAATGTGAAAATGAATATGGGTTTGTCACATGTGTTCATCAAATGCAATGTTCTAACCTCCCCCACCCCTTATTATTCCGCTTGGAATGTAAATGATTTCATAGATCGTACACAATGTGATCATGTGGATCAACACATAAATAAGTAAAAGGATTTTTTTAAAAAATCATAATAATTTTAAGAACATTACTAGTGGAAAGTACTTCTTGATTTAATAAAATTTTATAATCTACCAATGTTTCTATCAATATAATTCTATATATTGACATGTATTTATAAGGCTTAAACTATGGTTTTAGCCACGTTCAAACTAGAAATAGAAAAATCTCAAGCAAGAAGTGTTCAAGAGATTCAAAAGTCAAATTAATAAAATTTAAAAAAATTCAAAACCAAGTTCAAGATCTTAAATAAGTTCAATTCCAAATTAAAAGCTAATAATGTAACCAATAAATTAAATTAATTGTTACAACTAAGTACTAACTACCCCTTTTACATTACCCCATTCATAATGTAAATCATGTGCTTGAAATCTTCAAGACTAGTATGCGATATTGCTAAAATACTCATATCATTCTACAAGTAGTTGGCTCCAATGGATATTCTTGTGTTGACTCTGATGTTGCTCAAGTTCAAATTTTTTTGTAGTTTTTGCATGTAGTTATTGGGAATTAACCTATTGCTACACATCTTTTGGTTCTACGACATGTGGTTGTGTAACTCCCTAAAGCTCTTCTTTTTGGTGTTGTGTGTGCATGTATGATGGCATTATTCTCCAGTCCTACTATTCCTATACATGTGCTTGTGCACCTTGTTATGAAAAAATATTAATGAGAATGCCAAATGACAAGCAAATGAACAAGGCAAAGCAATTGAACCTAAAAACCAACTAAATTGGCAAACCAACTTGACTTGGAAAATTGTTTTGACTAGACAAAACTAGTTTATTGGCCAGAAAATAATTTAATGTGGCAAATGAACATGAAAAATTGAAATGACATAATGACAAATCGATTGAAATTTGACAAATCAACTTGAAAGTGTGGAGATACAAAGGATAGTTAGGTGGTTAATACATCACCTTTTGTAATAATATAAAACAAATAAATTTTAACAAAGTAAGGATTGTTAATAATTGGTTGCTAGTATCATTAGGCATGAAGGGAGAGACGTATGGGGAAATTGGAGACATTTGTAAAGACTTAATCTTTGTAATATGAAATGAACATTCTTTAATTTTTTGGCTTCCAAGTTTGTGTGCATGCAAGTGATAGAAAAATAGTATGGATGTTTGTTTTGGTTTTGTCCTAATTAGTTATGCTTACATGGTTTTCATGTTAATGAACTAGGAGAGTAACCCATGAATGATAAATAAATTAAGTAAGCATTTTATAAAGGTTTGTCAAATGGTATTGATAATATTTGATGACCATGCTACGAAAATAAATCCCTCAATGTGGCACTGGAAAGTTTGTGAAAACCAAAAGATGAATGATATGAATTCCATATAATCAATCTAAATTCTATCTCACACAATTTTTTTGAATAAGTGGAAAGTGAAGAAGGTAAAGTTGAAAGAGATGAAATAGACTTGGTATTTTGTTTATTATGTGTATTTTTTGTTGTTTTCCCATGTGAATAATATTCAAACTCTTTTGATTTTGATGGCAACTTTAACCTTTTTATCAAATGTATCGACTGGTTTTACTAATATACCAAACTTTATCTGAATGAGTTTATACCTATAAATCATTATGTATTTTTAAATTGTAAATAAAAAGTTAAAGGATCAAAACCTAGCGACCAATCATCACATTCATGTTGATGACATCATTGAAATATCCTAATAAGGATTCTGGTAGTATTTAATATATGTCCTTTCTTTTTGGAAATAATATGCAAAAAAATCATGTGTTTGTGTAGTGAATTTCAATCCGTTATATATTAAAAATAAAATTTCTGTGGACATCAGGGATCAAGTTTATTCATTGTGTCAGTGTATAAGATTTTTTTTTCCCAAATATTTTTGTCGTTTATGTGGAAGGTTTCAAGGAAATTTATAGTTTAACACTAATTGAGTTAAATTCGAAATTAATATTCAAATATACAATTAAATAAATAAATGTTATTTTGAAACATGTCAATTGTAAGTTATTCCTAATGAACTTTTTGTTTTTTGTTTTTTGTTAATGATAAAAGCAAGGACTTTTTTGGAGTCCATATCATTATGAAAAAATATTTATTTTATATTGAGTTTGTGTGCACATGTTCAAAATATTATTTCTAGGTGGGATTAAAATTCAATAGAAAAGCATTGCTTGGGATTGATGGATTGTTTTCATTACTAGATTCATCCAAGGCTTAAAAACATTCAAATGAAATGAAACTTTGGGTGATGTTTTCAAATGTCCTTTTTCGGTCAACCTTAGCTTGCATTCACTGTCTTGCACATGCTTCTTGTCCAACCTAAGTTTGGCCATCTCCTTGGTGATCCTTTGCTAGTTCTGATTGTCTTGCACCAACTAGTCCAGTATATCTACAACAAAATTCTTGTGCTCCTCTAGAGTCCCAAACTTGGACAAATGGCAATAGTTGGAAACGTTGTGGTTTATGGACCTACTAGAAGGATTTTGTTTGCCATCAACTTGTGGGTGAATGCCTAGCTTCATTTAAAAGGAGGAAGAAAGCATGTCAAACTACACAAAGTGGAGTCTATCTGGTTTTCCTACATTTTGTCATAATTTCATTGCTTGATAGGAGATGCACAAGTGGTCAAATCTACATAAAGATGATTTTGGACACAAAAATGGTTGATGCTTAGTGAACCCCAATACTTGGTTGGCTTTTTTTTTTACATTCCGTTCATGAGTGAATACTTATAATTCTATATGTGTTAGGTGAAGGCCTGAGGGGAAGGTACGGAATATCAAAAGGGTCATATATTGATACATAACTTCAATTGCAAACCAAATTGTTAAAAAATGTTTCAACCATAGGCGAAAATGTTAAAAAAGATTTTAATCTTAAGCCAAAGTTTCAAAAAGATTTTAAACCTTAGGTCATATGTTAAAAATATATTCCAACCTTAAGCCAACATGCCGAAAAGAATTCCAACCCTAAGCCAATATGCAAAATTAATTTTATCTTGGGATAAACTCTCTTGGCATGAGGTCTAACATTAAGCCAATATACGTGCATTGTAATTATTTTAAATATATATTTGCGTCAAATACACAAAAATTCTTGGTCCAATGGCTTGGAGTTATTATAATTCGACCCGAGATCATTGTCTCAAGGGTGTAGGACATATGTCTTAAGGGTGCAAGACATTTGTCCTGATGTTGTTCTGCCCAACATATTGATTTTCATGTGACTGAGCACCTGGGATGGTCCACAATGATGGGAAAAAAAAAATCACCTTCAATATCTGCCCGAAATTATTGGGAATTGTTTTTCCCAATTTGTTTTTAGGCATGAAGATATTTTCAGAATGCCCAAATATTTTGGGCAGAAATGAAAATTATCTTCAACACCTATGAGGTACCCGTAATTATTGAGCAGAATAAGAATTCCCGAAATGCCAAAAAATTTCAAGCCTCGGGATTTTTCAGAATGCCCAATGTTTTGGGCAGAAATGAAAACAAAGCAATGTTTATAACTTTCCCAAGCATGCTAAAATTTCCAAAAGTGCCCGAGACTTTTCCAAGCATCTTAGGAAAAAAAATGTCATGAATATTTCCGGGTGTAGGATTTGTTGAATTCCCAAATTTTTGAGCGAAAATGAAAAAAAATCAACCTATATAATCTACCTGAAATATATCAAGCATAATACAGATTCTGAAAGAACATTTTTCAAGCATCTTGAGAAATGTTTTGCAGGAATTCTCTACAATGCCCAATTTTAAACCTAAAAAATATATTTAAAAAATCTATTTGTATCCCTTAGTGCTAATTTTTAAAAAATTCCTAAATCAAAACAATAAAAAGATTCTAAGATGAATCCTAATTGCTAGGCTCAAGTGCTAAAAAGATTCTAACCCCAAGCCAAAATGGTAATTTTTGAAAACCCTAAATCAAAATGATAAAAAGATTCTTTTCCTTAGGCCTAAATAGATTTAAACCCTTAAGTCCAAATAGATTTATCTTTAGGCCTAAAAGGATTTTAAACTTAAGCAAAAATATTTTTAAAAATCTTAACTTGAGCTTAAATGTTAAAACCTTAGGCTCAAACATTAATAATATCCTATTCTCAAACCAAAATGTTAATAAAGATTTTAACTATAGATTAAATTATATATTAAAAAAAACCTTAGGTCAAATTTCAACCAAAGATCAACGTTTTAAAAATATTTAAACTGCAAGCCAAAGTCTTAAAAAAAGATTCTGAATAATAGGCCCAAGTGCCAAAAAAATGCTAACCCCAAGCTAAAATGCTAATTTTTTAAAACCCTAACCCAAAATATCAATGAACATCCCTCTCAGACAAGAGAAGGATGTTCAGTGTAAAATCCCTTCAAGTGTTAAGGAGCAGACGGAAGAGCATGCCCACCGGTGCTCAGTATAGGACCCTGCAATGGACAAATCGATGAAGAAAAGTGAATATATGCCAGTTTGGCTGAGCAAAATGGTTTTTCTCCTGCACATTCGCTTACTTTGATGACGCTGGTAAAAAGCGAAGCAAAGCTGTGCCCTGCTAGAGAAGAGTAACAAATCTGATCTAACTGCTGTGCCCTGTTTTCATTGGCCAATCATAATGATTGATCCAGGTGGTTTGTTATTTGTAGTTCCCTTCTATTTGCAGTGTCTGTTTATAGCTGGGGTTGCAAAAAAGTAGATAACGAAACTTGGACATGAGAACTCTTTTTGCAGGGTCACATACTGAGCACAGGCAGGTGCGCTGTAAGAACTCTCTCTCTTCTACACCTTGTGATTCTACACCTTGTGATCTATATATGTTTAGGTCCTTAGATCTTCGGCCTCCTCATTGTACCATCGATAGAGCCCATGGGTGTCGGTAATCATTCCCATCCTATAGGTACCCTCAATTAATGACCCCAATTGTATGTCACAAGAGCATCCCCAAAATTTCAAAACATAGCCATCCTAATCGCCAATAGATAGCGTTAAAAACTCCGCTCCATTCGGCCCCGAAAACAGAAAGAAAGAACATAATATGTACCTAATTCAGTTGGTTTCACCTTCCAGAATTCCAAAGGCCCATCCAAAACCCTAACCGACGCTCTTGTGTCTTTTGTGTGCATCTTGTTTTCTTGCGGGGTAAGAGACTTTGCTGCACGTGCGATCTCAAGCTTTTTTCTGCATGTGTTTCGTCGTCTTCTTCCTCCTCCTTCGTCTTCTTTCTCTTTCAGGTCGTCGCTGTTGCAGGAGGGTTGCAAGGAAGGGGGAGAAGCCTGCACCGTGACCATGGGGTATGGCGCACATCTCCCACGTTTGTCGTTGTTGTTTTTGTTTGTCAATCGTGAATGTTGTGTTAGAGCTCTTGAAAAATAGCAACAAATCTAGACTGGATACACGAGGTATGCACTCTCTATTAGCCAATGCTTGTGGATGCTTGTGGATAGAAGAAGTCTCGGAGATGGTTTTATGTTATGTTGCAATTGGAAACATTTATGGACTGAGGAGATAGCATCAGATGGTTGGTTTAGGGTTTAGGGTTTAGGAAAAGGATAAGAATCAACACTTTTAACATCTGCAGTGTTATCTGTTGTTTGTGTTGGCAGTGGGGCAAGGCCAATGGAAGAGGATACGGTAGCTGTCTCTCTGCTTTTCTTGTTCCATTTTATGTATAGAACATGCAGGTTTCCTATCTTATTAGTCTGGATGTGACCTGTGGACTGCACAAGAATTTGCTACCAATGGTTGAACCTTGATCAGGTTCAAAAACACTGTTGGATGTTGCTGGATATTTGAACTGGGAAGGTTCCGCTGTTCCTGAGTTTCATTCTTAAAAACTGTGCTCTGTTTTCTCTTACTTTGCAGGAAAAGACACAGGAGGAGGAGTTCTCTACTGGGCCCCTCCCAGTGCTCACAATGACAGTCAAGCCAGGTTTGTGTGCTTGTCTCTGTGTGTTGTATAGGGTAGAGAGCTGATGTGCTCTCCTAGTGAGAATTGATGTTTTTGCAAAACTGTGAGAGACAGATTTGTAGACTGTTTACAGGCTTGTGATGAAGAAGATCCATTCAGCAAATTGCAGTTAGGTTGTCATCTGCTACCATGACATGCTTGTAGATGCAGCGTCCTTTCTCATTGGCATTCTGCCTGGGTGACTGATACAAGGTGTTTGGATTGTCATCTGCTACCATTGTATGCTTGTAGATGCAAACACTTTTCTCACTGGCATTCTGCCTGGGTGACTGATACAAGGTGTTTGGATTAGTGTTGTCGCTAACAGAATGTGGGCTTCCTGCACTAGGTGCTCATCAATTGTCGGAACAACAAGAAGTTGCTAGGCCGTGTGAAGGCTTTTGATCCCCATTGCAATATGGTCCTGGAAAATGTCAAGGAGATGTGGACAGAGGTTTGTGGTAGCTCTCATATACTTGTTGTGCGCAAATCACTGTTGTCTGTCATTTTTAGGTCAATGCTTTCTGTTGGTGTAAGTCTGCTTCTCTTATGTGCCTTTGTCTTAGCTTGGCAGTGGCAAATTTTCTTGTTTCTGCAGGTGCCAAAAACTGGGAAAGGAAAGAAAAAGGCCAAACCTGTGAACAAGGATTGATTCATCAGCAAGATGTTCCTTCGTGGTGACTCTGTCCTTATTGTTCTTAGAAACCGAAAGTGACATTCTCACGTGCAGTGCTCTCCGGTAGTGTTGACTGAACTTTGCTAGATGAGCAAGAACACTTCAAAGTCACCAAGAAGGCAACCCAGATAGAATACCTGATAGACTGAGGGCTGCTTGGATTTCCTCTCCTTGGTAAGAACAGGCATGCCATACTGTACATCCAAGTATGGTCTCAAGTTTTGAGTGTTGCACACGAGTACCTTGTCCTCATACTAAAGCTGACTTGATTGTTGAGAATCCAATTTCACTATGTGGATCTCAACAGCTAGAGCATAGAGACTCCATGGTCTAAGTGTATGTCTGATGTGCCATCAATCCATCCAAAGTATTCAAATACAAGTGCTCTCATATCTAAATCTACCCTGGTCATATTCAAATTGGGGTACCTATATCAGTTATAATATTGTCAGCTACAGTAGATGCAGAATACCCAATATCCTGTGACTCTGGCATTGCTGGAGATAGGGAATGCCTCCACTCTGTATTTGGTTTTGTAAATGGCAAGGAGTGAGAAAAAAAATGTTTAAAGCTGATTTGTGGCATAATCTTGCTGTAGTTACTTCTGAGGCAGCAAAAGTAGTGGAATTTCCTGTGTTGCAGCATTAAATGGAGACTCACAGAATTATGCAGTGGCGTGAACTACAGATTTGCTTGACTTCTCAATGCACAGAAAACACAGTGGACAGGTATACTCTCATGGTCTTTTGAATGGAGCGTGATGATGACCAACTTCATAGAGTCCCATGTAGAAGAACTGGCATCTTGAAACAAATGGCAGAAGTTGGAAGTGCTGTGGTTCACAACACTGATAGAAGGAATGTAAGTGCCATCAACTTTGGGTGAATGCTGCATTTAAGAGGAGGAAGAAAGGATGTCAGATTATGCAATATGGAGTCTGTCTGGCTTTAGTAGATGAGACATTTTCTGATGAATTGATTGCTTGATGTGAGATGCACATCTGGTCAAATCTATGTAAGATGATCTTACACCCTCATGAATCTGTAGACAGATTTGAATTACTGGCCACAGGCGAAGGAGAAAGGTGATGTTGAGAGATGGTGCTACCTAGAATGATGCTAATCTAGTTGGGTTCAGGGTGAAAATGGTAATGAACTGTTTTGGAAATACAAACTTCATGAAGCCAATGAGAAGGCTCAGTGGGGCTTAGTTTTTTTCTTTTGGGTTTGGCAGGGGAAGTGGTGGTTTTTTGTTTGTTCCCAATGTGGACCCTAAAAGGGTCCTGATAGCACCTCATTTTTGTATCACGTACTGTTTGGCCATGGTTCAACTTCCATGTATGTTACTTGTAAACTGGGCAAGGGAAGCACAACAAAGCATGCTTCATTTTTGGGGAGGGAAGTGGCTTCGTTTTTAGGCTTCTATGTAGGTGAGTATCCCATGTTCCAAAAAGATTAGTGGTGGGCCAATCAAATGGCTCCTTCTGGAAAAGCCCTTCGGGAAAGGAAAAGAAAAAGTGTCTGCACTCCCTCACTAATTAATAGAAGCATGGACACCTATTAATATAGGTAGCCAGCCTACTAAGAGGTATTAGTTGAGGCCAAAAATAGTGACAACTAGTTTAGGAATTGAATTTGCATGCAGTCCATGAGCGAGCTGAACATGCAGTGGGAAGGGGTTGTGTTTTTATTTGGGTGTGGGGTGAAGATAGATTTTTTAATTTTTTGTGTTTCCAGAAGTTCATAATGTGTTCCTCTATCGTGTTCCCAAGAGCAATTCACACAGGAAGTAGTAGGTGCAGAATTATTGAGGTCAGATTCTCCGATACATAATACTTTGGTCTCCTGGAAATCAGGACTTCTGTAAAGCAATTCACACAGGAAGTGGCAGGTGCAGAATTATTGAGGTCAGATTCTGCTATATACATAGTGCTTTGGTCTCGTGTAAACCGGGACTAGGAGGTTTTCTAGGAGGTCCACCATGTTCTGGTATTTAAGATGCCTGAAAAATGTACAGCCTGAATCTGCCCTCCAACTTTATAATGTTGTTTTTTAAGCCACATTTTTCTCTTAAGAATAGCATTTCAGAAGTCAGGATGTACCAACTTTTTTCTGTGAGGACTAGTCGGTAAACCCATTTTGCTTGCAAAATGATCAAATAAGCAAAAGACTAAAGTGTAATGTATCAAAGTCCATTTTGTCCACTTCTACCCATCAATTATTTTCTAAAAATCAAATGCGCCCCAACACAGGTGGGGTGTTCTTTGCAAGGGGCGTTAGGCCATGCCAAAAATGGTGATGAAGTCTTTTGGGAAGAGAAATTTCATGCAGCCAATGGGAAGGCCCAAGCATGCACTCAAGGTGCCTTGCTTTTTTTCCTTTTATGTTTTGGGGTGGGGGCGGGGGAGGGTGGGGGAGAGATTTTTTTCATTTTTCTCGGCTTCCCAATATGTTCGCACTATGTTCCTTTCAAGTTCCCAATGGGTTCCCAATATTTTCCCCAACATTTTCTCCATACCTCCTCATTTTTATTCATATGCCTTGCAAAATGGTGTCCTCCTTTCACCTATATAGGTGGGCCAAAGGGGAGGAACTGTACAGTTCAAAATAGAGCCTTCTGTTTCGGGGAGTCTCCATTGTTTTTTTTCTTTGGAGTGATGGGCCAATCGAATTGGCACATCGCCAAAAAAAAGAAGTAAAAAACTTGGGAGGCACCTCATCTAATTAATAGGAGAGGTGACAGTTTTCCCCAAATTTATTTCCCTGCCATTAGCCTAGGCCAGGAAGGTAACTAACAGTTTTAGAAATAGAAATTGCATGCAGCCAATGGGAAGGTGCAGCACCCACTCAGGCGCCCCAGCTTTTTAATTTCGGTTTTGGGGGTAGGGGGGAGGGGTGAGAGGTTTTTTTTTTCCATGAGTTGCTGATGTGTTCCTACCATGTTCCCAAGTTGTTCCCCAAGTTCTCAATGTGTTCCTCAAGGGTGTTCCCAATAGCATCTAATATGAAACCCATATGTTTTGCCCAAAATCCTCCCCTTCTCACCTATATAGCCAGAGTGTTCGACGCGAGGGGTAATAGTCAGGCGAAAAATTGTGATGAGGCCTCTTGAGGGGAGAAATTTCATCCAGCCAATGGGAAGTGCAATTATGCTCTGAGGGTGCCTTGGTTTTTTTCCTTTGAAGGGGTTTTTTTTTTCAAGCTGTATTTGGTGTGGAGAGTGGACAGTCCAGTGTCGACTTGGACTGTGGACATTTAGAGGTTCATTGCCACTAACTGCCATCACACCTTTGGCTGAGTTACTGAACTGTCAGCAGGAAGGTATCCTTGCTAGATTCTTAGTACAATGTCAGACGGTTAGATCTGAATTGCTTTATTAGACTTAACGTCAATTGGGCTCTGGCCCTGGTGCTGTTTGGCCCACTTAATGACGCTAAATTGTAAGTAAGTAAGACACTGGACTCTCCATGCAAGTTTTATTGGGGGCGGCCGGGGGGACGGGAGGGGAGGATTTTTTTTCCTTTCAGCCAATAGGAGGGCCCAAGGTGCCTTGCTTTTATTCCTTTTAAGTTAGGGGGGAGAGGGAATTTTTATTTTTCTTCAGTTTTCCCTGTTTCCTAATGTGTTCCCACGGTGTTCCCTTTAAGTTCCTAATGGGTTCCCAAAATGTTCCCCAAGTTCACAATGTGTTCTCCAACATGTTCTCCATATAAGAACCTCACTTTTAGCTCATATGCTTTGGCACTTTCACCTATATAGGTGGGCCCAAGGGGAGGAACTATATACATCAAAACAGAACCTTCTATTTTGAGGAGCCTCCATAGTTTCATTTTTTTGGGGAGGAATGGGCCAATCAAATTGGTTTTGGCCCAGAATTTTGGCAGAGTTTGAGAGCGAACATTCCGGAGGCTTCACCAATCCTGAATTACCGCATCAAGCAACGTGGACACCATTTCTTTATAGTAGTAGACTAGTCTGTAAACCCATTTTGCAAGCAAAATGATCAAATAAGCAAAAGACGTCCACTTCTTTATAGTAGTAGACTAGTCTGTAAACGCATTTTGCAAGCAAAATGATCAAATAAGCAAAAGACTAAAGTGTTATGTATCAAAGTACATTTTGTCCACTTCTACCCATCAATTATTTTAAAAATCAAATGTGCCCCAACACTGAATAGGCGGGGTGTTCTTTGCAAAGGGGCCCATGCCAAAAATGGTGACGAAGTCATTTGGGAAGAGAAATTTCATGCAACCAATGCTAAGGCCCAAGCATGCACTCAAGGTGCCTTGTTTTTTTTTTCTTTTATGTTTTGAGGTAAGGGTGGGAGAGATTTTTTCTCAATTTTCCCGGCTTCCCAATGTGTTCGCACTATGTTCCTTTCAAGTTCCCAATGGGTTCCCAACATTTTCTCCATACCTCTTCACTTTTATCCCATATGCCTTGGAAAATGGTGTCCTCCTTTCACCTATATACATGGGCCAAAGGGGAGAAGAGTTCAAAATAGAGCCTTCTGTTTTGGGGGAGTTTCCATTGTTTCTTGTTTGGAGTGATGGGCCAATTAAATTGGCACGTCGCCGAAAAAAAGAAAAAGTAAAGAACTTGGGAGGCACCTCATCTAATTAATAGGAGAGGTGACTATTTCCCCAAATTTATTTCCCTGCCATTAGCCTAGGCCAAAAAGTTAACTAACAGTTTTGGAAATAGAAATTACATGCAGCCAATGGGAAGGTGCAGCATCCACTCAGGCGCCCCAGCTTTTTAATTTGGGTTTTGTGGGGAGGGTGGAGATGTTTTTTCTTTCATGAGTTGCTGATGTGTTCGTGCCATGTTCCCAAGTTGTTCCCCAAGGGCGTTCCCAATAGCACCTAATATCAAACCCATATGTTTTGCCCAAAATCCTCCCCTTCTCACCTATAGCCAGGGTGTTCGTTGCAAGGGGAAGTAGCCCATGTGAAAAATTGTGATGAACCCTTTTGAGGAGAGAAATTTCGTCCAGCCAATGGGAAATGCAATCATGCTCTCAAGGTGCCTTAGTTTTTTTCGTTTTAAGTTTTGGGTTTACGGTTGGGAGGTTAAAGGGGAGGGTTTTTTTTTCAAGCTGTATTTGGTGTAGAGAGGGCGGGAGGGGAGGATTTATTTTCCTTTCAGCCAATAGGAGGGCCCAAGGTGCCTTGCTTTTATTCCTTTTAAGTTAGGGGGGTGAGATGGATGATTTTTTTTTTCAGTTTCCTATTGTGTTTCCAAGGTGTTCCCTTTAAGTTTCTGATGGGTTCCTGAAATGTTCCCCAATTCACAATGTGTTCCCAACATGTTCTCCATATAAGCACCTCATTTTTAGCCCATATGCTTTGGCACTTTCACCTATAGGTGGGCCCAAGGGGAGGAACCATATACATCAAAACGGAACCTTCTACTTTGAGGAGCCTCCATTGTTTCATTTTTTTGGGAGCAATGGGCCAATCAAATTGGTTTTGGCCCAGAAATTTGGCACAGTTTGAGAGCGAACATTCTGGAGGCTTCACCAATCGTGAATTATTGCATCAAGGGACACCATTTCTTTATAGTAGTAGATAAGAATCTTCCTCTTTCCCCACCTCCTCCCCCAAAAAGGGACACCATTTCTTTATAGTAGTCTACTACTATAAAGTTCATGCAGCCAATGGGAAAGCCCATTTTTTCCTTTTAAGTTTGGGGGGTGCGGGATTTAGAGGAGGATATTTTTCAGGTTTCCCTGGTTCCATTATGTTGACCATCCCCACCATCCACTCACTTTGAGCGGGGCCCTCAAGGGAAAGGGGGGGGTGTGTGGGGGGGGGGGTGTGACTCCAGCCAATCATGAATAACCGCTTCAAGCCACCGACACCCATTTCTTTATAGTAGTAGATTAGCGTCTAAAAAAGTCTTAATGTAGGCACTGTTTTTTCTCCAAGGAATATCACTAAAAGGCCTTAAACACGCGCGGAGAAATTCCTAGGTAGTGCACAAGTCTTTATCTATAAAAGTCTTAATGTAGCCACTGTTTTTTCTCCAAGGAATATCACTAAAAGACCTTAACACGCGCGGAAAAATTCCTAGGTAGTGCAAAAGTCTTTATCTAGCCACTGTTTTTTCTCCCAGGAATATCACTAAAAGGCCTTAATGTGCGCGGAGAAGTTCGTAGGTAGTGCACAAGCCTTAATGTAGCCATTGTTTTTTCTCCAAGGAATATCACTAAAAGGCCTTAACACGCACAGAGAAATTCCTAGGTAGTGCACATGTCTTTATCTAGCCACTGTTTTTTCTCCTAGGAATATCATTATTAAAAGGCCTTAATGTGCGGGGAGAAGTTCTTAGGTAGTGCACAAGCCTTAATGTAGCCACTGTTTTTTCTCCAAGGAATATCACTAAAAGACCTTAACACGCGCGGAGAAATTCCTAGGTAGTGCACAAGTCTTTCTCTAGCCACTGTTTTTTCTCCCCCGAATCTTATATATTAAAGCAAACATGGTGGTGTCTGTCCGTCTGTGGTGACAAACAGGGCAGGGCAGGGCGGCCAGGGCAGACACCCGCCCACTGGACCTGTTGGCGGCCCGCAGCAACAGCCCGTTGATTTGTGGCCCCATTTGGACCAATCAGATGGTTGTGTGAGAGGCGAATCCACGCAGCGCCTGGGATTTGGGCGAGAGGCCAAAATAAACAGCGCAATATCTCGCACACATGCACGCATGTACGCATGCACGCGTGGTTTCCTCATCCAATGCTCTCTCTTCGCATACGCACGGGGACCCACCCACAAATCCTCGCGAGCTATCCTATATATTAAAGCAAACGTGGTGTCTGTCTGTCTGTTCATTCCACGGCTAAGTTGAGAACATGTTGGGAACACGTTCGGAGAAAGGAAGGAAAACCAAAAAATAACTCCCCCCAACCGCACCCCCACCCCCACCCCCAAAAGGAAAAAATAGGGCCCAGCATGTGTGCATTCTCAGTCTTCCCATTGGCTGCATGAAATTTCTCTTTCCAAAACTGTTGGTCACCATTCTTGGCCTGGGCTAATGGCAGGGGCAGAATTTTGGAAACCCCCCTATATAAACTGGGGGTACTTATTTTTATTTCATATTAATTAGTTAGGTGTGCCTCACAAGTCTAACCTTTTTTTTTTGGCAATGAGCCAATTTTCAACAAAAAAAGTTGAACCTCTGGAGGCTCCCCAAAATAGAAGAGTCTATGGAAGGATGGAATGCCTCCTCCGTTGGCCCACTTATATAACAAGGGGAGGACTTTGGGCAAAACATATGGGATTAAAGGAGGTGCTATTGAGAACACTTTGGGAACATATTGGGAACTTGAATGGAACATGTTAGGAACAAACAAAAAATGAAAAAGAATCTCCCCCCATCCCCCCCCCCGCCCCACACTTTCAGACACATAACGAATGCCTTTCACTCTGCGCCATCGCCAGTTCCCTGTGCGCCCTGCATTTGCCATGAACATCAATAAGGCGCAAGGGCAGACATTGAAGATGGTTGGCATTTTTCTACCCAAGCCTGTATTTTCACATGGCCAGTTGTATGTGGCCATGTCGCGCATTAGGTGCCCCGAGGGGGTGAAACTGTTGATTACATATGGGTGGGAGGATGCTCATGAAGATGCACCTGCCGGTGTGTACACTCGCAATGTTGTTTACACAAAGATGTTGTCACATGATCGTGCAGACACTAGGCGTTCGGGGTGGCTGGAATGGCATAGCCACATGTTACCTACTAGTATCATTAAAAGGCCTTAATGTGTGCGGAGAAGTTCTCAGGTAGTGCACAAGCCTTATTGGTACAGTATCCATTGGATATCCATCTCCTTCCATGGGAAACACATTTTTTGACAAATTATGTTGATTTTTATGCTCAATAACACCATCCTTGTAGTGGGGGAGTTTTGAAAGTTAAGGACCCCTTGGCTCGATTGTAGGTGAGCACTTACTTTTGGAACTCCCTGGTCCTCAAGCATTCCTATGGACTTAGTACCTTGTGATCTATGTATGTTTAGGCCTATGTGATAGGTGCCTTAGCCACAAGCTATAGTAGAATAACAGCCTCACACAAGGTGCATTACACAATGGCCTTGCCATTCATGTAATATTGGCAATGGATATTGGATAGTAAACTGGTCATCGCTAGGAAAAAAAAAATCTATATTAATGTACATCATTATGTCGTTGTAAAACAAAATTTGTCATGACTACTTTTTTTCTTATTTTTTGACATCACATTAGTTATGAGCAACCCAAAAGGGACCTCACTTTAAATGGTCATAGGTTCTAAGAACTTATCTAAACATTTAAAAAATTGCTAGAAAACCAAAACGTATAGGGAAATGTTGAATTAGGATTTTCAAAAAAATTGAAATCTAGTAGTGACTTTTTTCTCAAAAGAAACGTGGAATATGCAGTTGAATATTCAGTTTTCAGTTTTACAAAATTTTGCACCCAAAAAAAGGACTCATCACAACATGCATATTTGAATGTTTCCAATCACAATGTCAGATTTTGGAAGAGCTGCATATTTTTTTGTGTATGATGAGTGCCTTAACGATTTGGAGATGGCAGTTTCAAATTTAAATTAGTAAGTTATGGATGACAAAGGTACTTGGGGTTGGGTGTACAATTTAGGAGGTGGCAGACGAAGCACAGCATCTAAAGATGAATGTGAATCCTTTTACAACCCAATTAGAATGAATAATCTCATCTAGTTTGAAAGGCCCAAAATAGCTTGAAGCTACTATACTCTATAATGATACATAGCAAAATATCCTTGCCTTACAAAGTAGGGCCAATAAAACTCATGGTCAACGCCGTTACCATGTGTAAAGACTCATTGGAATTCTATTTTTTATTTTTTCATGTCAAGTATCATGAGAAAAATCAGAAAAATATATAAACATACATTTCAAAAGAACATAATGCCCCACTCATTGTTTCAAAAAATGAAACACTCAGAGGGGTGAGCATTATGTTTTTTGAAACACCCACCCCTCACATACGCAAAACTATGCTTATATGCCTTCTTAACACACTGCTGAAATCGAACTAAGTTTTTATGGGTAAGGGCCCAAGGCATTCCGCCACAGTAGGGGGCCTAGGAGAAGCCAATATGAGCTTGAACTTGTCATAAAGCACTTCAAATAATTTCCTAATGTATTTGGAGGGCACCTCATTTTTAGGAAGAACCTTATGCCAGCAAATGGCCTCCTAGAGCAACTCCAATAGTGGAATTATATACCAAAATCCGGATGCAGCTCCACTAAAATGTCTGGCATTTGAGCCAGCATCTAGGTTTGGCTAGCAAAATAGTCAGATGATGGTGTGGTTGAAAGAGCCATGGTTGGTGCTGGTTCACCCTGGTTATGTCCATTATGCAGAGTGGAAGGTTTGCACCTCAAGCCCTGCCCTAATTTGAAGGTTCGAAGGTGGTACAGACATCAAGGGGGCCTGAAAACTAGGGGAGGTCTGTAGGATGATCAATTAGAAAAGGTTTTTTATTTGAATGGTGGAAGGTGCCTTCAATTTGACTAAGCATTTTCCGTGTAGGAGTAGCTTTTAGCACTGGAGATGATCTCAAATAAAAAGAAAAAAAAAACCGTTATATACTTTACATACTTTACAAAGTTGCTTTCTAGCCATGTTCTTTCATGAACAAGTCAAAAAAGCTGTAAAGAGTGTCAAGAAAGTTCCTAGCATATTTGGACGGCACCTTAAGTAGATCAATAATGTCTAGTGCAAAACAAGAGACACCTTCTGGCTAACAGGCCTCTCTCTGCGACCAACTGATGATCCATGTATGCTTAGTATTGGATAAAGATCCAAAAGGAGAAGGTGTGGCCTATTAGGTTCCCTAATGAATATGGGTCCTAGGAAGAGGTGACAGCTGAGTCCCACATATATTTGGAATGTCCACCACCCATGGGAATGAAACACTCAAGAGCACAAGGCAAACCTATCATAAGCCTAAACATAGGTAGATCAAAGGGGGGTAGGACAAGGAACTGTTTAGGAGCTAGTGAGACCTTATGCATATAAATAGACATAAGATCACTCCCGGTTCCTAAATAGTAAGTCTAAGATCATAGATGTAAGGTCCCTCCCACTCCTAATTATGAAGCATAAGATCATAGATGCGACTTCCCTTCCACTCCTAAATAATAAGCATAAGATCCTTCCTCTTTTGAAGCACTGGTATTTGAGCATTGAATGACATAAGGTACCCTCCAAACAAACAAAGTAGGAAACTTCTTGGAGTGCTTCATGGCTCTAGATAATGTTCATTGTTGAATAATGCTTGAGGGTGGGGGCATTCCTGAAAGAAGGCCCAAGATCAGGAGGGATGAGCTTGTCAAAAGCCCTTCCCACTTGTGCTGCAGAAAAACAGTGGCTTCAAATATACCGAAAAATCACCTTGCTCAGGTTTGGTGGGATTTTGTGAAAAAAATCGGTACAATCAAGCCCATTCGATGATATCTTGATACCATCCATACCCTAGTGATCAGAGTTTGAAGGATAGGTTTACCAAAAGGTTTTATATGTGGTGGTTGTGCGTGTTTTGGGAAGCACAACAGCAGACCCCACCCGACAAGCCACGTGAAGTCCCCCAAATCAAACTCAGTGGCAAAGGACCCGCACAACTTTCACCTGCATTCCACCAGTGGGTTTGAACCATAAGCAACCACGTCCCAAGCCCCTTCAACATGACGCGTTGTTAGCACCCCCAAGTCAAGTTCAGTGACCGAGGGCCACAAGCACTTTCAACTGGGGTTTGAACTTTGAATCCAGAACCTTCTTGAGGTCCTGGGGTTCCAGTCCACTGAGCTATCACCGCTGGCCCTGGGGTGTTAGCTTTTGTTTTGAAGTTCTTGCAATTTGATGGATTGGTGCTACAACCACCAGACCATGTTTTGTTTACAGTCTCTTTCATCTTTGAGTGAGTTCCTTGACAGCCCTTTTACTTTGTGTATCTATTTGTATTTTCATTTAATGTGTTGCCATGAGCCCTGGCTGTGATTGTTTGCAAGATTTGGATTAGAAAGTGTGTTGCTATCATTTTTATCCCACCTTCTCCACAGCTAGAAACCAACTGCTTTTGGTTCAGATGTGTTTTTTACCACCGTATTCCTACTTCAATTTTATAGTAGACATGCTTATGCCTTAGCTTGTGCACAGTCCAGCCTCCACCCAAGTTTCAAGTTGTAGTTTCTCCCATTTGGACCTTAGCCCTTGTGGGGGGTCTGTGGTGGTCTGTCTATGGCAATGTATTGTTCGTGGCTTGTTTCCAACAATAAGTTTATCTTATGTCTTCTCATAGCGATCTATTGTACATCCTTTGTAGCCACACAGAATATCAATTTTAGTTATCCTAATTTTGCAGTCCATAATCTCAATACATTAGATGATGCTTCAATTTATCCGGAGTATATAGAGTTGAATGCAAACAATGAGAGCGATGCTTATGGTGTGGGCAGGATTTTGTATGGAGAAAAGGTACAATTTCAAGATGTTAAATCGATGACTTTTGCTTCATTTAGCACCTTCTTCACATTTTCTGTGAACTCTTCAAGCAACAATTTCCCTGGAGATGGACTTGCTTTCATTATTGCGGCTAACAATATTCTCCCTTCTAGTAATTATCATGGTGGAGCGCTTGGCATTTAAACAATGAGACCAATGGAAATGTTAGCAATCATGTCTTTGCAGTTGAGATTGATACGTATCTAAATACAAATTATAACGATCCAAGTGGTAGCCATGTGGGTGTTGACATCAATAGTGTAAATTCAACTGTCACGTACAATTCATATTTTGTAGATCAAGGAAAATTTGGAGTCTGGATTGATTATTTAGCAACTAATAAAACCCTTTATGTGGTTGTCCAACCTTACACTGGCAATGCTAGCACACCCCCACCTTCTCAGATTGTAGTCTACAACTTCACTTTGTTAGATGTTATTAGAAGACGATGGTCAAATGTATGTTGGATTCTCTGGTGCCACTGGAGCAAGTTTTGAACATCATTATATCTATTCTTGGCGCTTCTCGACTAGTGGCTTGCCAAACCAAAACAAAAAGAGTCCATTGATAGCAATAGTCTTAACTTGTGGCATTATTTTCATGGGTGGGGCAATCCTTGGGGTCTTTTTTTTTTTCAAAAGAAAGTCACGAACAGGGCGTCTTGTTGTAAAGCTTGGTTCCCATGGAAATCAAGATAATTACGAGCTTCATCTAGAAGAATTTGTGGGTGGACCTCGCAGGTTTAGTTACAAGGAACTTAGCAATGCAACCAAATCTTTTAGTCCAAACGAGATGCTTGGCCGTGGAGGTTTTGGATGTGTGTATAAAGGTGTATTACGTGATACTGGCGCTCTTGTTGCTGTGAAAAAAATTGCCGAGGATTCACAACAAGGAGGACGCGAATTCTTTGCCGAAGTTTCCATCATTAGTCGTGTTCGACATCGCAACTTGGTGCAATTGCAAAGTTGGTGTTGTGAGCGAAGTCATCTCATGCTTGTCTATGATTACATGCCCAACAAAAGCTTGGACAAGATCTTATATCATGTCCCAGAGACTTCAAACACAATTGAACTCACATGGGATTTGCGCTACAACATTTTGGTCGGTGTCTCATCAGCACTCACTTACCTTCATGAAGAGTGGGAGCAATGTGTGGTTCATCGAGATGTGAAAGCGAGTAATGTGATGCTTGATGAAGAACTCAACCCACGCCTTGGAGATTTTGGGCTTGCTAGACTCATAGCACGAACCAAGAATGCGCAAACCACAATTGTAGCAGGAACAGTAGGATACATGGCGCCTGAGCTTTCCACCACAGGAAAAGCTACAACGAAAACTGATGTGTTTAGTTATGGTGCATTGGCACTAGAGGTTGCATGTGGGCGACGTCCTGTTGATTTCAGTGTTTCGGATGCAGAAACAATCCTCCTGGATCTGGTATGGAGGTGTTATGAAAATGGGGAACTTTTCAAGGTTGTGGATGTGACATTGGGGACCAAATTCAATGAAGAACAAATGAAGACGATTTTGCTCCTTGGCCTTTTGTGCTCACATCCAGACCCAAATGCAAGGCCAACCATGGGGTATGTTCGCCAAGTGCTAACAAGGAATATTAATCTTCCACCCATTCCCTTCCACAAGCCAATAGCTTCGTATTCAACACAAAATGGGATTGAGTTTATGGATATGATCACTAGTTCAACAAGTAATGATGGGGACCTTCAATAGACAGTTCAAGGTCAATATTCTCAAAAAGTGATAAAAGTTGGTAGTTTAAAAACTATGGTAAACTTTTAGTTCTCAAGTTGTAAGATGAAATCACACTAATATTAAAATATATCTTCCACTCTTGAAAAGGCTATTCAACAAGATGGGTTGCATGTATTTTTGTTGCAATGTTTTAATATTAAAGATTGCATGTTTCTTGTGGTGTTTCATACATTTAGATCCAAAATGGAAAATTCATGTAATTTTGGACTAGCCATAATTCAATTGAAATGAGAAACCTTCAAGATGAAAATTTATTAATGGGATGAAAATTTTCAATGAAAACCTATTAAAGCATCTCCACCCATATTCAACACTTGGCTATGCAACAATATTTTTCCCATCCAAAATTATTTAAAATTTATAAATTCCAAGCCTCACCTATAAACATGAACCTAGTGTTTAAAAAGTCAAAACTTGCTAATAACAAACCACGTGGATCAATCAATAAATGTAATCAATCAAGATCATGAGGTGTGAACTTATGTTGTGATTTTTGCCACCTAAACATATTGAGCAAAAATGTTGAAATGCAACCATTTTACTAAATGTATCAATCAAGTATTATTGATCTTCATCCAAAACATGTTGTGCAATGTGTTGGTGGAAATGTTCTTATGAGGATACCCTTGTTCTTTGGGTATGCTCATAACAATTCATGAAATTGGTTTATCATTTTTTAATGCAAAGGTCCCAATGTGAAAATGAATATGGGTTTATCACATGTGTTCATCATATGCAATGCTCTAATCTCCCCCACCCCCTATTATTCTGCTTGGAATGTAAATGATTTCATATATCTTACACAATGTGATCATGTGGATCAACACATAAATAAGTAATAGGATTTTTTAAAGAAATCATAATACTTTTAAGAACATTACTAGTGGAAAGTATTTCTTGATTTAATAAAAATTTATAATCTACCAATGTTTCTATCACTCTAATTCTATATATTGACATGTATTTATAAGGCTTAAACTATGGTTTTAGCCATGTTCAAACTAGAAATAGAAAAAGTCTAAAGCAAGAAGTGTTCAAAAGATTCAAAAGTCAAATTATTAAAAAAAATAAAAATTCAAAACCAAGTTCAAGATCTTAAATAAGTTCAATTCCAAATTAAAAGTTAATAATGTAACCAATAAATTAAATTAGTTGTTACAACTAAGTACTAACTACCCCCTTAACATTACCCCATTCATAATGTAAATAATGTGCTTGAAATCCAAGACCAATATAAGGTATTGCTAAAATACTCATATCATTTTGCAAGTAGTTAGCTCCAATGGATATTCTTGTGTCGACTCTGATGTTACTCAAGTTCAATTTTTTTTGTAGTTTTTGCATGTAGTTATTGGGAATAAACCTATTGCTACACATGTTTTGGTTCTGCGACATGTGGTTGTGTAACTCCCTAAAGCTCTTCTTCTTGGTGTTGTGTGTGCACCTATGATGGCATTATTCTCAAATCCTACTATTCCTATACTTGTGGTTGTGCACCTTGTTATGAAAAAATATTAATGAGAATGCCAAATGACAAGCAAATGAACAAGGCAAAGCAATTGAACCTGAGAACCAACTAAATTGGCAAACCAACTTGACTTGGAAAATTGATTTGACTAGACAAAACAATTTAGTGTGGCAAATGAACATGAAAAATTGAAATGTCATAATGACGAATCCATTACAATTTGACAAATCAAGTTGAATGTGTTGAGATACAAAGGATAGTTAGGTGGTTAATAAACTACCTTTTGTAATAATATAAATGGGATAAATTTAACAAAGTAAGGATTGTTAATAATTGGTTGCTAGTATCCTTAGGCATGAAGGGAGAGATGTATGGGGGAACTGGAGACATATGTGAAGACTTAATCTTTGTAATATGAAATGAACATTCTTTAATTTTTTGGCTTCCAAGTTTGTGTGCATTCAAGTGATAGAAAAATGTAGTATGGATGTTTGCTTTGGTGTTCTCCTAATTAGTTATGCTTACATGGTTTTCATGTTAATGAAGTAGGAGAAGAACCCATGAATGATACATAAATTAAGTAAACATTTTATAAAGGTTTGTGAAATGGTATTGATAATATTTGGTGCTATGCTACCAAAATAAATTCCTCAATGTGGAACTTGAAAGTTTGTGGAAACCAAAAGATGAAGGATATGAATTCCGTATAATCAATCTAAATTCCATCTCACACAATTTTTTTGAATAAATGGAAAGTGAAGAAGGTAAAGTTGAAAAAGATGAAATAGACTTGGTATTTTGTTTATTATGTGTACTTGTTGTTGTTTTCCCACGTGAATAATATTCAAATTTTTTTGATTTTGATGGCAACTTTAACCTTTTTATCAAATGAATGGACTGATTTTACTAATATACCAAACTTTATCTCAATGAGTTTATACCTAGAAATCATTATGTATTTTTTAATTGTAAAATAAAAAGTGAAAGGATCAAAACCTAGCGACCAATCATCACATTCATGTTGATGACATCATTAAAATTTCCTAATAAGGATTCTGGTAGTATTTAATATCTGTCCTTTCTTTTTGGAAATAATATGCAAAAAAATCATGTGTTTGTGTAGTGAACTTCAATCCATTATATATTAAAAATAAAAATTCTGTGGACATCAAGGATCAAGTTTATTAATTGTGTCAGTCTATAAGATTTTTTTTCCCAAATATTTTTGTCATTTATGTGGAAGGTTAAAGGAAATTTATGGGTAACACTAATTGAGTTAAATTCGAAATTAATATTCAAATATAAAATTAAATAAATAAATGTTATTTTGAAACATGTCAATTGTAAGTTATTCTTAATGAACTTTTTGTTTTTTTCTGTTAATGTTCAAAGCAAGGATTTTTTAGAGTCCATATCATTATGAAAAAATATTTATGTTATATTGAGTTTGTGTGCACATGTTCAAAATATTATTTTTAGGTGGGATTAAAATTCAATAGAAAAGCATTGCTTGGGATTGATGGATTGTTTTCATTACTAGATTCATCCAAGGCTTAAAAACATTCAAATGAAATGAAACTTTGGGTGATGTTTTCAAATGTCCTTTTTTGGTCAACCTTAGCTTGCATTCACTGTCTTGCACATGCTTCTTGTCCAACCTAAGTTTGGCCATCTCCTCCCTGATCCTTTGCTAGTTCTGATTGTCTTGCACCAACTAGTCCAGTATATCTACAACAACTTTCTTGTGCTCCTCTCGAGTCCCAAACTTGGACAAATGGCAATAGTTGGAAATGTTGTGGTTTTTGGACCTACTAGAAGGATTTTGTTTGCCATCAACTTGTGGGTGAATGCCTAGCTTCATTTAAGAGGACGGTTTTGCTCCTTGGCCTTTTGTGCTCACATCCGGACCCAAATGCAAGGCCAACCATGGGGTATGTTCGCCAAGTGCTAATAGGGAATATTAATCTTCCTCCCATTCCCTTCCACAAGCCAATAGCTTCGTATTCAACACAAAATGGGATTGAGTTTATGGATATGATCACTAGTTCAACAAGTAATGATGGGCAGCCTTCAATAGAAAGTTCAAGTTCAATACTCTCAAAAGTTGGTAGTTTAAAAATTATGGTAAACTTTTAGTTCTCAAGTTGTAAGATGAAATCACACTATTAGTAAAATATATCTTCCACTATTGAAAAGGCTATTCAACAAGATGGTTTGCATGTTTCTTGTGTTGTTTCATACATTTACATCCAGAATGGAAAATTCATGTAGTTTTGGACTCTTAAATTCTGGGTTTCACCACCTTATTAACTTTTGTTTCTGAACACAACCCAGTTAATTTGTCAAATTGTAATCAATTTGTCATTATGACAATTCAATTTTTCATGTTCATTTGTCACACTAAATAGTTTTCTAGCCAATAAATTAGTTTTTTCTAATCAAATTGATTTTTCAAGTCAAGTTGGTTTGCAAATTTAGTTGGTTTGTTGGTTTGGTTGTCTTGCCTTGTTGATTTTCTTTTGTCATTGGCATTCTCACTAATATTCTTTCATAACAGGGTACCCAAAAACTATAGGAATAGTAGGACTCTCGAATAATGAATTATGAAATCATAGGTGCACACACAACACCAAGAAGAAGAACTTTAGGGAGTTACACAAGCACATGTGGCAAAACCATAAGATGTGTCGCAATAGGTTCATTCCCAACATGCAACAACTACAAAAAAAAATTGAACTTGAGAAACATCAATAGGCACAACATGGGAGTCAACACAACAATATCCATAGGAACCAACTACTTACAAAATCATATGAGTATCTTACCAATACCTAATAGTGGTCTTGGATTTCCAAGACATAATTTACATTATGAATGGGATAATGTTAAGGGAGTAGTGAGTTGTAACAACTAATTTATTGGTTACATTATTAGGTTTTAATTTGGAATTGAACTTATTTAAGACCTTGAACTTGGATCTGAGTTCATTTTTATTTTTTTAATTTGAATTTGAAAATTCTTGAGCATTTTTTGCTTTAGAGTTTTCTATTTTTATTTTGCACATAATTATTTTGTTGTAAAATGTTTTAACATTCTATTTTGAACATGGTTAAAACCATAGTTTTTGCCTTATAAATACAAGTCAATATAGAGAATTAAATTGATAGAATCATTGGTAGATTATAGAATTTTATTACATCAAGAAGTAATTTCCACTAGTAATGTGCTTAAAAGTATCATGATTTTAGAATATATATTCCCAAGCTCTAGTCACAATCCAGGTACCCAAAAACAATTGTTGCACGCCAAGAATTGCAATTCACAAAATTCAAATATGAACTACTTTTTCTTCTCATATTAGATATTAAATTCAAGAGTCCCAATGTGTTATATGAGTTGTAATAAACAAAATGATAGTTAAAATAAAAAATTTGGTGCACAATTTAATGTCTTAAGATTCTTAGAAAATCAGATTCCTAGAAAATCAACTTACTCCTCGATCACAACACCTATAACATGATATAGGTATGAAAAGACTAGTATACTTATGCCAAATTGCACCAAATTTAATCCATGTACATAAATTATTGTTAGATATCATATGGCATAAAAATAATAACATGTACATTGTCCAAATTCTCTAATGGCAAATGTGGCCCTATCACCATGTAATATTTTCAAGCTACAAAGCTTTAGGATTAGTAAATGAACATTATTAGGGTTTTAAAGAAAATATGAAACATCTCCATGCACAGTAATGTTGGATATAATTTTTTTGTACAAAGTATTGAAATGTTTTCAAGTACATCTAACTAAAATTGCATGCGTTGCACAGTCAAAATTTGCTAAAATTATTTTCTTTGTAAAGAAGGACTCTACAATTTTGGAGTATTGGTTCCTTTTAGGAAACCCCGATTATTATTGCAGTCCCAATTACTTATTTATGTGTTTATCCTCATGATCACATTGTGTAAGATATACATCATTTACATTCCAAGTGGAATAATAGGGGGTGGGGGGGATTCAAGCATTGCATGTGATGAATAGATGTGATAAACCCATATTCAGTTTTACATTTGGTTTTTTGCATGAAAAAGTGATAAACCAATTTTATGAATTCCTATGAGCATACCCAAAGAACAAGGCTATGTTGCTAAACGCATCTCCACCAACACATTGCACAACATGTTTTGAATGGAGATCAACAATAATTGATTGATACATTTAGTATAATGGTTGTGACAAATTTTTGCTCAATATGTTGAGGTAGCAAAAAACATAGCATAATTTAACACCTATTGATTTTGATTAGCTAAATTTAAATAATTTTGGATGGGAGAAATATTGTTGCATAGGCAAGTGCCGAATATGGGTGGAGATGCTTTTATAGTTTCTCAATGAAATTTTTTATCTAATTAATAATTTTTAATCTTGAAGGTTTTTTGTACGGAGTTTGAACTTACTATTGAAGGCTCCTTGACATTACTTGTTGAACTAGTGATCATGTCAACAAACTCACTCTCATTTTGTGTTCAATATGAAGGTATTGGCTTGTGGAAGGGAATGGGAGGAAGCTTAATATTTTTTGTTAGCACTTGGTGAACATACCCCATGGTCGGCCTTGCATTTGGGTTTGGATGCATGCACAAAAGCCCAAGGAGCATAACGATTCTTTCCAAGAAATATCCTTTGTATTTGTCGAAATCACATTTTTCAGGCCGAATTTTTGCAAAAATTCACCTAAAGAAAACATAAATGCTTAGTTTTGGATAAAGACCCAATGTGGGGGGCATTCCCAAAATAAGGGTCCTAAAAAGAGGTGACAGCTGAATCCAACATATTTTGGGAATGTCCACCACCCATGGGAATGAAATACTTTAGAGCACAAGGCAAACTTTCTTTCTTTCTTTCTTTTAATTTAACGTTAATACTCAGACCGGAGAGATCCATTTGACGACAATTACATAGTTGACTTGAGCAAAACACTCTTGTTGTCTAGGCAAGAAACTAAGTACAAAGCTATCGCTTTCTGATTAGCCGAATACATTAATGCAGGAAGTAAGCTGCACGGTGTCAATTGTTTCCCTAATTGTTGACTAAACTTGCAACGAATGTCATATTGAGCAAGGCACACTAATAACAAGTGGTCTTCATCCTCAACAGCTCCTAGGGAACATAGACGACAAATCCTCTCTCTCCTCGGGACACTTTCAGGCTTTGCATGCTTGCCACACTCTACCTCCAAATGATGGTTTGAACATCTGGACCTTGACAAAGATTGCCTGAGCTGAACATTTGTGATCACTTACAAATACCTCTTATGTGCATATGAGTATCCAGATTCTGTTGTACAGCTTGTGTTCATCAACTGGTATGTACGTAATCTGCTACTTTTGGTTTTGGTCTGTTCACCATAAGTGGATTTTAGGTAAGAAGCCTGTGCACTTGCTATAGCACACTTGATATTAGCATATAAAACCTCAACACCTTGGTTTTTAAGCCACAATTGCACGTTCCAGAGCCAACATTGTTGGTTATCATTGAGCATGTTGAGCATCTAGATCTGGGTCTGGTAGGCACAGTACAACAGACGATCTGCTGTGGATTTCCATAGTCTATCATAATACTTGAGAGTTTGTTGCCACCAGAAATATTCTAATGGATACCTTCCAAACTCCCCCAACACAACAAAAGTGCTTGTTGATTTATTGACCTTTAATATTCCTCTCAGGAACATTCTATGTACTTGTTCTGCTTGTTGCAACCCTTTCGCCCATGTACAACCTGTCCACACCTCGCATGCATAGCTCAGTATTGGGCATACTAGTGAGTCAAACAACTGACACATTACTTCCAGATCTGTTATGCTCAGATCATTGCATCTGCGGCGTTATGCACACAGTGCCTTCTTCCCAGCAGCAGTCAATTTGGCTATGGCTACTGCCATGCCTTTTGTACTATGTAATTCTAAGCCCAAGTATTTGAGTGATTGAACCCGCTCAATGGTTGTCCCTTTGTATGTGAACTCTGGCGCTACACTGCGATGTTTCTCAAACACCACCACCTTGGTCTTGTTCACATTGATGACCAATTGTCAATCAACACAAAACTCAGACAAAGCATTTATTTGTTTCTGCAATCCTTGTGGGGTTTCTGACATCAATGCCAGGCAAACCATGCTTCATATTTGGGGAGGGAAGTGCCTTTGTTTTCAGGCTTCTATGCAGGTGAGTGCCCCATCTTCAAAAAAGATTAGTGGTGGGCCAATGAAATGGCTCATTTTGGAAAAGTCCTTCTGGAAAAGAAAAGAAAACCTGTGTGTGCACCTCCTCAATAATTAACAGAAGCATGGACACCTATTAATATAGGTAGCCACCCTACTAAGGGGTATTAGTTTAGGCCAAAAATAGTGTCAACTAGTTCTAGGAATGGAATTTACATGCAGTCCATAAGCCAGCTGAACATGCAGTGGGGAGGGCTTGTGTCTTTATTTGGGTGGGCGGGGGGGGGAGGTAGATTTTTTCTTTTGTGTTCCCAGATGTTCCTGATGTGAGCCTTTATGGTGTTCCCAATAGTAATTCACAGAGGAAGTAGTAGGTGCTGAATTATTGAGGTCAGATTCTGCTATTCTGCTTTGGTCTCCTGGAAACCAGGACTTCTGTAAACATCAACACCTTTTCTAGGAAGTCCATGTTCTGCTATTTAAGATGCCTGAAAAACGTAGAGCCTGAATCTGCCCTCCAGATCGTGTATGTACTTTCTAATGTTGTTTTTTAAGCCACATTTTCCTTGCAACAATAGTTATTAAAAAGTCACAATCTAGCTTTTTATTCTGTCAGGATTAGCGTCTAAAAAAGTTTTAATCTAGCCACTTTTTTTCCTCCCATGAATATCATTAAAAAGCCCCCCTCCAAAACAGGATCTGTGAGGGCCTAAGAGTAATGTCGTCTCACTCATAAAAACAAACTCTGAGATCTTTATTAGTGTATTTGGAGGTACTCTTATAATATCTCGACCAGTGCTCAGTATGTGACTCCACACAGTAAATTTATCTTGAAAACGTCAAAATTGTGCATGTTTACCTCAGAAAAGTGGTTTTTCTGCACCAAATTTGTACAGTTTGCCCTGGCCTGTAATTTGCATTAACGTGGGAACAGCACATACGTGCAAGCCCAGTTGTGCACCTCCAAACAAGCGTGTAATAAATTGGACCTGACTGCGGCTCAATATTTCTGATTGGTCTCATTATTAATAGTTCCCAGGTAAACGGCTAAACTTAGACATTTAGTTTTATTATCGAGAGTGACATACTGACCACCGGTGGCAATGCTGTCACAGAGCATGTGCAAAGTATTTTGGAAAACAAAATGTCTGCTTGCATGGGCATTCCATTTTTTGAAATGCATTGTGATGGCTTTTTCCACTCTCTGTACCGTATGGGTACCCATTGGATACCCATCTCCTTTCATGGGAAAACCTTTATTTTAAAAAAATAATGTTGATCTCTACACTCAATAACAGCCTCGGAGTGGGGAGTTTTGAAAGTAAGGACCCCTGAGTTCTATCTTATGCTAGCACTTACTTTCGGAACTTGCTGCCCCTCAAGCATTACCATGCACTTATCACCTTGTGATCTACGTATGTGTAGGCCTATGTGATAGGTCCTTAGCCACAAGCTTTATTAGAATAACAGCCTCACACAGGCCTAATTCTGACAAAGTGTGTTACACAATTGCCTTGCCATTCATGTAATATCAACAATGGATATTGGATGGTAAATTTACTTTAATGTGCATAATCATGTTGTTGTAAAACAAAACTTGTCATGATTAGTTTTTTTCTTTTTTCATTTTTGACATAACATTAGTCATGAGCAACCCAAAAGGAATCTCACTTTAAATGGTGATAGGTTCTAAGAACCTATCTAAACATTTTTTAAATTGCTTAGGGAAATGTTCCATTAGGATTTTCAAAAACAATTGAAATCTAGTGACTTTTTTCTCAAAAACAAACAGGAGTACACAATTGAATGTTCTTTTTTCATTTTACAAAATTTTGCACCCAAAAAGATCACAACATGCATATTTGCATTTTTTGTGTGCATGATAAGTGCATTCAACATTTTTGGAGATGGCAGTTTCATATTTAAATTTGTAAGTTATGGGTTGATGACAAAGCCACTTGGGATTGGGTGTACAATTTAGGAGGTGGCAGAGAAAGCAAAACGTCTAAAGTGAATGTGAATCCTTTTGCAACCAAATTAGAATAATCTCACCTAGTTTCTAGGGCCCAAAATGCCTTGAAGCTACTATACTCTATAATGATACACAACACGATATCCTTGCCTTACAAAGTAGGGCCAATAAAACTCATGGTCAAGGGCTTTAGCATGTGTAAAGACTCATTGGATTTATATATATATATATAATTTGATACCCGTTGGTTATCATGAGAAAAAACAGAAAAATACATAAACAGTCATTTCAAAAAAACCTAATGCCTCACTCCTTGTTTCAAAAAATGAAACACTGATAGGAGTGAGCATTATGTTTTTTGAAACACCCACCTGTCACACAAGCAAAATTATGCCTATATGCCTTCTTAATACACTACTGAAATTGAACTAACTTTTTATGGGTAAGGGCCCAAGGCATTCCGCCACATAAGGGGCCTAACAGAAGCCAATATGAGCTTGACCTTGTTATAAAGCACTTCAAATAATTTCCTAATGGATTTGGAGGGCACCTCATTTTTAGGTGGAACCTTATGCCAGCAAATGGCCTCCTAGAGCAACTCCAACAGTTGAATTATACACCAAAATCTGGATGCAGCTCCAATAAAATGTGCTGCATTTGAGCCAGCATCTAGGTTTGGCTAGCAAAATAGTCAGATTATGGTGTGGTTGAAAGAGCCATGGTGGGTGCTGGTTCACCCTGGTTATGTCCATTATGTAGAGTGGAAGGATTGCACCTCAAGCCCTGCCCTAAGTTGAAGGTCTGAGGGTGGTACATACATCAAGGGGGCCTGAGAAATAGGGGAGGCCTGTAGGATGATGAAGTACAAAAGGTTTTTATTTGAATGGTGGAAGGTCCCTTCAATTGGACTAAGGATTTTCCGTGTAGGGAGTAGCTTTTAGCAAGGGTGATGATCTCAAATAAGAAGGAAAAAAAAACCCTTGTAGCCTTCACATACTTTACAAAGTTGCTTTCTAGCCATGTTCTTCCAAGAACAAGTCCAAAAAACTGTGAAGTGTGTGAAGAAAGTTCCTAGCATATTTGGAGAGCACCTTCAGTAGATCAATAATATCTAGTGGAAACTCTGCATCTCCGAAGATAAACAAGAAAAGCGGGGAGTTTTTTTCGTCAAGCCTACTTTGTGGCCTTCGCCAAGCTCGTGAAGGTGGCGTAAAGCGAAGAATACTTATGTTTGTTGTACTCTCGCCAGTATTGCAGCAGCCATAAGCAAGCCTGGTCATAGTCATAGTAGGCGTCATCTGCCCGAAAGGGTTTACTGCACAAGGCTTTTGCAGAGGCGACGCTTTGCGCCGCGAATATCAGATGCTTAGCTCCGCACAACGTAGGGATTAAAACGCTGTCAAAGAAAACATAAAATAGTAAGAGATCCAGCATGCAAAACACAGCAATCATGAAAGATTCACAAATTAAAAATGCTATCATATACTCTCTTTTATAGCTCTTGATACTAGACCGACCTACTAAAATGCAAATAGGAATTAAGAATGTGGTCAAAACCACAAAAAATAAAGAGATACCATCTATACCTATATAAAAATGAATATTTGGATAAGGAAGCCATCGAATGGTTTCCACAAATTGAAATTTGGCTGTAGCATTATCAAATTGTATCCAAAAAAAAGAGAGAATACACAAAAGTAATCAAAGAGGTGCACAAACCAATACCTCGTACAAGTGGCACCTTCTGGCTAACAGGCCTCTCTCTGCTACCAACTCATGATCCATGTATGCTTAGTATTGGATAAAGACCCAATGTGGGGGGCATTTCGAAAATATGGGTCCTAGGAAGAGGTGGAAGCCGACACCCACATATTTTCGGAATGTCCACCATGCATAGAGTGGTTCACTCCTGGTTCCTAAATAGTAAGTCTAAGATCATAGATGTAAGGTCACTCCCACTCCTAATTATGAAGCATAAGATCATAGATGCGACTTCCCTCCCACTGCTAAATAATAAGCATAAGGTTGGTCGTTCCTCTTTTGAAGCACTGGTATTTGAGTATTGGATTACACAAGGTACCCTCCAAACACACAAACTAGGAAACTTCTTGGAGTGCTTCATGGCTCTAGATAATGTTCACCTCGTTGGATAGCGCTTGAGGATGGGGGCATTCCTGAAAGAAGGGGCTCAAGATCAGGAGGGATGAGCTTGTCAAAAGCCCGTCCCACTTGTGCTGCAAAATAACAGTAGCTTCAAATATACGGAAAAATCACCTTGCACAGATTTGATGGTACCAATATAGTTGGATTTTGTGAAATAAATCGGTACCATTAAGCCCATTCAATGATATCTTCATATCACCCATACCCTGGTGGTCAGAGTTTGAAGGATAGGTTTAAGAGTTATATGTGGTGTTGTGTGTGTTTTGGGAAGCACAATAGCAGACCCCACCTGACAAGCCCTTGGTACCCCCCAGTCAAGTTCAGTAACCGAGGCCCACAAGGACTTTCCAACTGGGGTTTGAACTATGAATCCAGAACCTGCTTGAGGTCCTGGGCTTCCAGTCCACTGAGCTATCACCCCTGGCCCTGGGGTATTAGCTTTTGTTTTTAAGTTCTTGCAATTTGATCGATCGGTGCTACAACCACTAGACCATGTTTTGTTTTCAGTCTCTTTCATCTTTGAGTGAGTTCCTTGACAGCCCTTTTACTTTGTGTATCTATTTGTATTTTCATTTAATGTGTTGCCATGAGCCCTGGCTGTGATTGTTTGCAAGATTTGGATTAGAAAGTGTGTTGCTATCATTTTTATCCCACCTTCTCCACAGCTAGAAACCAACTGCTTTTGGTTCAGATGTGTTTTTTACCACCGTATTCCTACTTCAATTTTATAGTAGATATGCTTATGCCTTAGCTTGTGCACAGTCCAGCCTCCACCCAAGTTTCAAGTTTTAGTTTCCCCCATTTGGACCTTAGCCCTTGTGTAAGGTCTGTGGTGGTCTGTCTATGGCAATGTATTGTTCGTGGCTTGTTTCCAACAATAAGGTTATCTTATGTGTTGTCATAGCGATATATTGTACATCCTTTGTTGCCACACAGAATGTGAATTTTCATTACGATAATTTTGAAAATACTGATCTCATTCCATTAGATGGTGCTGTAATTTCTTCGGAGTGTATACAGTTGAATGTGGAGGATGTGAGCAATGCGGGCAGGGTTTTCCATCCAGAAAAGGTGCAATTTCAAGATGTTAAATCGATGACTTTTGCTTCGTTTAGCACCTTCTTCACATTTTCTGTGACCTCTTCAAGCAACACTCACAATGGAGATGGACTTGCTTTCATTATTGTGGCTAACAATAATCCTCCAACTTATAATTTTAGTGATGGAACACTTGGCATTTTAAGCCATGAGACCAATGGAAATGCTAGCAATCATGTCTTTGCAGTTGAGATTGATACGTTTCAAAATTCACAATATAACGATCCAAGTGGTAGCCATATGGGGGTTGACATCAATAGTTTAAATTCAACTCACACGTACAATTTTTGCTATCCAATATGTAACCAATCGTATTTTGTAAATCAAGGAATGTTTGGAGTCTGGATTGATTATTCAGCAACTGATGAAATCCTTCATGTGGTTGTCCAACCTTACACTGTCTATACTGTCATGCCCGTACTTTCTCAGATTGTAGTCCCCAACTTCACCTTGTCAAACGTATTAAAAGAGGATAGTCAAATGTATGTTGGATTCTCTGGTGCCACTGGAGCAGCTTTTGAAAATCATTTTATCTATGCTTGGCACTTCTCGACTAGTGGCTTGCCAAACCAAAACAAAAAGAGTCAATTGATAGCAATAGTCTTAACTTGTGGCATTATTTTCATGGGTGGGGTATTCCTTGGGGTCTTTTTTTTCTTCAAAAGAAAATCACGAACAAGGCGTCCTGTTTTAGAGCTTGGTTCCCATGGAAATCAAGATAATTACGAGCTTCATCTAGAAGAATTTGTGGGTGGACCTCGCAGGTTTAGTTACAAGGAACTTAGCACTGCAACCAAATCTTTTAGTCCAAATGAGATGCTTGGTCGTGGAGGTTTTGGATGTGTGTATAAAGGTGTATTACATGATATTGGTGGTCTTGTGGCGGTGAAAAAAATTGCCGAGGATTCACAACAAGGAGGACGCGAATTTTTTGCCGAAGTCTCCATCATTAGTCGTGTTCGACATCGCAACTTGGTGCAATTGCAAGGTTGGTGTTGTGAGCGAAGTCATCTCATGCTTGTCTATGATTACATGTCCAACAAAAGCTTGGACAAGATCTTATATCACGTCCCAGATACTTCAAACACAATTGAACTCACATGGGATTTGCGCTACAACATTTTGATCGGTGTCTCATCAGCACTCAGTTACCTTCATGAAGAGTGGGAGCAATGTGTGGTTCATCGAGATGTGAAAGCGAGTAATGTGATGCTTGATGAAGAACTCAACCCACGTCTTGGAGATTTTGGGCTTGCTAGACTCATAGCACAAACCAAAAATGCGCAAACCACAATTGTAGCAGGAACACTAGGATACATGGCGCCTGAGCTTTCCACCACAGGAAAAGCTACAACAATAACTGATGTGTTTAGTTATGGTGCATTGGCACTAGAGGTTGCATGTGGGCGACGTCCTGTTGACTTTAGTGTTTCGGATGCAGAAACAATCCTCTTGGATTGGGTATGGAGGTGTTATGAAAATGGGGAACTTTTCAAGGTTGTGGATGTGACATTGGGGACCAAATTCAATGAAGAACAAATGAGGACGGTTTTGCTCCTTGGCCTTTTGTGCTCACATCCGGACCCAAATGCGAGGCCAACCATGGGGTATGTTCGCCAAGTGTTAACAGGGAATATTAATCTTCCTCCCATTCCCTTCCACAAGCCAATAGCTTCGTATTCAACACAAAATGGGATTGAGTTTATGGATATGATCACTAGTTCAACAAGTAATGATGGGGAGCGTTCAATAGACAGTTCAAGCTCAATACAGTCAAAACTTGATAAAAGTTGGTAGTTTAAAAACTATGGTACTTTTATAGTTCTCAAATTGTAAGATGAAATGTCACTAGTGCTAAAATATGTCTTCCATTATTGAAAAGGCCATTCAACAGAATGGTTTGCATGTATTTCAGTTGCAATGTTTTAATATTGAAAATTGCATGTTTTTTGTGTTATTTCATACATTTTCATCTGAAATGGAAAATTCATGTAAGTTTGGACCAGCCATAAATCATTGAAATGAGAAACCTTCAAGACTAAAAACTATTAATTTGATTTTCAATGAAAAACTATTAAAGCATCTCCACCCATACTCGGCACTTGGCTATGCAACAATATTTTTCCCATCCAAAATTATTTAAATTTACATATTCCAAGCCTCACCTACAAACATGAACCAAGGATAATAAAAGTCAAAACCTGCTAATAACAAAACACATGGACCAATCAATAGATTTAGCTGATCAAAATCAATAGGTGTTAAATTATGTTATGGTTTTTTGCCACTTTGACATATTGGTCGAAAATATCAAATCACAACCATGTACTAAATGTAAAAATGAAGTATTATTGATCTTCATCCAAAACATGTTGTCCAATGTGTGGTGGAAATGCTCTTATCAAAATAGCCTTGTTCTTTAGATATTCTCATAACAATTCATAAAATCCCCCTAAAGTTCTTCTTCTTAGTGTTGTGTGTGTACCTATGATGGCATTTTTATAAAGTCCTACTATTCCTATACTTGTGCTTGTGCACCTTGTTATGAAAAAATATTACCGAGAATGCCAAATTACAAAGGCAAATCAACAAGGTAAAGCAACTAAACCTAACGAACCAACTAAATTTGCAAACTAACTTGACTTGGAAAATTAGTTTGACTAGACAAAACTAGTTTATTGGCTAGAAAACAATTTAGTGTGACAATAAAAAATTGAAATGTCATAATGACAAATTGATTACAATTTGACAAATTAACTTGACTGTGTTGAGATACAAAGGTTAGTTAAGTGGTTAAACTACCTTGTGAAATATAAAAGGGATAGAATTAACAAAATAAGGATTGTTAATAATTGGTTGCCCATACTATTAGGCATGAATGGAGAAAAATGTATGGGGAAATTGAAGACATCTGTGAAGATTTAATCTTTGTAGAATGAAATGAACATTCTCTAATGTTTTGGCTTCCAAGTTTGTGTGCATTCAAGTGATAGACAAATGTAGTATGGATGTTCATTTCAGTTTTGTCCTAGTTAGTATGCTTACATGGTTTTCATGTTAATGAATTAAGAGAAGAACCCATGAATGATACATAAATCAAGTAAGCATCTTATCAAGGTTTGTTAAATTGTACTGATAATATTTGGTGACCATGCTAGGAAAATAAATTACTCAATGTGGTGAAAGTTTGTGGAAACCAAAAGATGAAGGATATTGAATTCCATATAATCAATCTAAATTCTATCTCACATGAATTTTTTGAATAAGTGGAAAGTGAAGAAGGTAAAGTTTAAAGAGATTAAATACACTTGGGATTTTAGTATTATGTGTATTTTTTGTTGTTTTCCCAAGTGAATAATATTGAAACACTTTTGATTTTGATGGCAAATTTAACCTTATTTATCAAATGAATGAACTGATTTTATTAATATACCAAACTTTTGTGTGTTTTATATTTAAAAAAGAAGTTGATTTTCTTTTAATTTGGTGACATGATGGGTATTATTGTTTATTGCCTCAATAAGTTTATACCTAGAATCTATTTTTTTATTTTTTAATTGTAATAAAAATAAAGGATCAAAACCTAGTGACCAATCATCAATTTCATGTTGATGACATCATTGAATTATCTTAGTAAGGATTTTGGTAGTATTTAATATATGTATATATTTTTGGGAAATGATATGCAAAAAAATCATGTGTTTGTGTAGTGAATTTCATTACATTAGATATTAAAAATCAAAATTTTGTGGACATCAAGGATTAAGTTTATTAATTGTGTGAATATATATATATATATCTTTTTCAAATATTTTTGTCATTTATGTGGAAGGTTTTAAGTAAATTTATGGTTTAACACTAATTGATTTGAATTAGAAATTAATAGTTAAATATAGAATTAACTAAATAGATGTTATTTTGAAACATGTCAATTGTAAGTTATTCTTAATGAACTTTTTGTTTTTTTTGTTTTTTGTTAATGTTTAAAGCAACGATCTTTTTAAGAGTCCATATCATTACGAAAAACTATTTAACTTATATTGGGTTTGTGCACACATGTTCAAAATAATTATTTCTAGGTGGGATTAAAATTCAATATAAAATCATTGCTCGGAATTGATGGATTGTTTTCATTACTTGATTCATCCAAGGCTTAAAAAATTCAAACAAAATGAAACTTTGGGTGATGTTTTCAAGTGTCATGTTTCGGTCCACCTTAGATTGCAGTCACCCTCTTACAAATTCTTGTTGTCCAACCTAAGTTTGTTCATCTCCTCCATGATCCTTTGCTCATTCTGATTATATTGCACCAACTATTCGAGGGTATCTACAACAAGTTTCTTGTGCTCCTCTATAGTCCCAAACTTGGACAAATGGCAATAGTTGGAAACGTTGTGGTTTATGGACCTACTAGAAGGATTGTATTTGCCATCAACTTGTGGGTGCATGCCTAGCTTCATTTAAGAGGAGGAAGAAAGCATGTCAAACTACACAAAGTGTAGTCTATCTGGTTTTACTACATTTTTTCATGATTTCATTGCTTGATGGGAGATGCACAAGTGGTCAAATCTACAAAAAGATGATTTTGGACACAAGAATGGTTGATGCTAAACCCCAATACTTGGTTGGCCGTTTTCTACATTCTGTTCATGTGTGAATACTTATAATTCTATATGTGTTAGGTGAAGGCCTAAGGGGAAGGTACGGAATATCAAAAGGGTCATATATTGGTACATAACTTCAATCTCAAACCAAATTGTTAAAAAATGTTTCAACCATGGACCAAAATGCTAAAAAAATTCTAATCTTAGGCCAAAGTTTCAAAAAGGTTTTAAACCTTAGTCATATTCTAAAAATATATTCCAACTGTAAGCCAACATGTTGAAAAAATTCCAACCCCAAGCCAATATGCATATGCAAAATTAATTTTATCTTGGGATAAACTCTCTTGGCATGAGGTCTAACATTAAGCCAATATATGTGTATTGTAATTATTTTAAATATATATTAGCATCAAATACACAAAAATTCTTGGTCCAATGGCTTGGGGCTATTATAATTTGACCCGAGGTCATTGTCTTAAGGGTGCGGGACATTTGCCTTAAGGGTGCAAGACATTTGTCCTAATGTTGTTCTACCCAACATATTGATTTTCATGTGACTGAGCACCTGGGATGATCGGCAATGACACAAAAAGAAAAATTCACCTTCATAATCTGCCCGATATTATTGGGCAATTGTTTTTCAAACTGCCCAAATTTTTTGAATCACGAAGATATTTTCAGAATGCCCAAAAGTTTTGGGCAGAAATGAAAATTATCTTCAACATCTATAAGGTGCCCATAATTATTGAGCAGAATAAGAATTCCAAAAATGCCAAAAAAATTCAAGCATTGGGATTTTTCAGAATGCCCAATTTTTTGGGCAGATATGAAAGAAATCAACATTTATAACTTTTCCAAGCAGGCTAAAATTTCCAAAATTGCCCGAAACTTTTCCAAGCATATTAGGAAAAAAAATGTCATGAATATTTCCAAGCATAGGATTTGTTGAATTCCCAAATTTTTGAGCGAAAATGAAACAAATTCAACCTATATAATCTACGTGAAATATATCAAGCAAAATCCAGATTCTGAAACTAATGAACATTTTTCAAGCATCTTGAGAAATGTTTTCCAGGAATTCTCTAAAATGCCCAATTTTAAACCTAAAAAATATATTAAAAAATCTAATTGTAAGCCTTAGTGCGAATTTAAAAAAAATCATAAGTCAAAACAATAAAAAGATTCTAACATGAGGCCTAATTGCTTGGCCCAAGTGCTAAAAAGATTCTAACGCCAAGACAAAATGGTAATTTTTTTAAACCCTAAATCAAAATTATAAAAAGATTCTAATCCTTAAGCCTAAATAGATTTTAACTCTTAAGTTCAAATAGATTTATCTTTAGGCCTAAAAGGATTTTAACTTAAGCAAAAATATTTTTTAAACTCTTAACTTAAGCTTAAGTGTTAAAACCTTAGGCTCAAACATTAATAATATCCTATTCTTAAACCAAAATATTAGTAAGGATTTGAACTATAGATTAAATTATTTATATAAAAAAGCCTTAGGTCAAATTTCAACCAAAGATCAAAGTTTTAAAGATATTTAAACTGCAAGCCAAAGTCTTAAAAAAGATCCTGAATACTAGGCCCAAGTGCCAAAAAAATTCTAACCCCAAGCTAAAATGGCAATTTAAAAAAACCCTAAGCCAAAATATTAAAAAGGTCTTTAGAATTAAATAGATTCTAACCCTTAGGCCTAAATAGCTTTTATCCTTAAACCTAAAAAGTTTCTAACCTTAGGTCAAATTTCAACCAAAGATCACACTTGTTCATTCCAATAATTTGTGGAGTGGAACCAGTTCCACAAAGCAGAGAATATAGTTCTCCTTTTTCACATATGAGGGCACTTAATTGCAGCACAAGTGCGGGAACTCTTTTTGTGTAGGGTAAGGCCCCAGGCTGATGGGGGTTTAGGGTTCCTGAAATAAGGGGCTTCAGATGCGGTGGTAATATACGTAACCACTACTAAATGCTTCGTCAAAATTGGTGACCTTCAAAATCTTAACCAAATCCATATTTGAAGCCCGATTTGATCACCTTCAAAATTTGGTTGAGTGAACACATACATGGAATATCTTTCAAATGGTTTGTTGCCTGAGCACATCAAAGTGGATTTTAAGGAGAGAGGTTTGTGAAGGAAAACCCCATCAGCCACTTTCTCACATACAATGGAGGCTTCCCAGGGATCGAAGCTCATGTACTCTAACCCTTCCAAGTTCCTAGCCCAGCTAGGCTAACTTTGAAAACTTTGTGGGTTGACCCAAAGAGTTTTAACAATGAGTCCCTTTTGAATTTGCTGCTCGTATTAATGGACTTTCACATTTTCACTTTCATTCCAAACTAGTAAGGGTTCATTCTTATATCAGAAATTGCACTTTGTGGTTTAAATTCTTTTTGTGAGTAGCAAACTTGGTCCTTGTGTGTGGGATATTAGAATGTATGCATTAATTAATGTCAATAGTTTTTTATTTATTAGTGAAGTTTCAAATTCAACTTTGGGCAACAACTGCCCAATCCTGTATGAGCTCAATCTAGCATTGCTATCTCATCATCCTTTGCTTGATTAAAAGACTGAAATTTTTATCAAATACCTATGAGTTTGCGCATTTGATTTTAACCATTGGATTTGTAATTTGATTCATGGATGAGCAAATTGGACCAAATTTCTAACTAATACTCAATTAAAAATAAAAACTTTTTAAAATGGGTTTACGCTCTTCAAGGGATGAGAGGCCATTTGTTGGCATAAGGTTCCTCCTCAAAAACGAGTTGCCCTCCAATTACATTAAAAAAATTTATTTTAAGTGCTTGAAGACAAGGTCAAGCCCATATTGCCTTCTCCTAGGCCCTTTATGTGGGGAATGCCCCTGCCCTAGGGCCTTACCCGTCCTACAACCCTAGGTGAAAGCAACCATAAGAACTTTGTTGGATTTTTGTAGAGTATCAGGATGGCAGTTTACCTAGTGTATTTGTGCCTACATGAAGGGTGGGTGTTTTGAAAGACATAATGCCCACTCCTATCGGCGTTTCATTCTTTTGAAACTAGGAGCAAGCATTTGAAACACCCACTTTTTGTTTATAATATTTTACCAGAAAAATGGTGGAGATTGAAAGAGTTCATGAGTTGAAAGTGTTGTTTATGTTCATAGTAAATATAAACAAATTCTTGTATAGTAAGACCAACAAACGCTCAAATGTTGGTTGTAAATAAACACAATTGTTGCCTCTCAACAATTGATCTCCTTCAGTTCATATGGCAAGTCCACCTTTTGAAGTTCAAAACTCTCACAAAACTTGGAAGTTGGAGGAACTTGGATTTTTTAATATTAGGTCATCAAAATAATTCATTATATTGCTGCACCACCATTGTGAAAAATTAAAGTCAAAGATAAGTGTCCTTTTAGTGGATTTTTCAAAAAATCGGTAGTCAACTATCTTCATTGTTATTAACACTCCAAAAGAGTTCCAAACTCTCTTACTCTCTTTTATAGTGTGAAATTCTTATATAATATTTAAAACTCTGCACAAGTGTAAAATTTAAATCAAATTCATGTATGTATCTTCTTGCACTTCAACTACAATGTGTACTTGCATATAACCATGTAAGGCCATTTCATCATGTAAAACTATTTATATGTATTGAATTTGTAAACATAAATCCAATATATTAATACATTGTATAAAATTATGTAAAATTTGGGAAGTCCAAGACATGAAAAATATACATACTAGAACTTCATGGTCCAAGATTTTTTTTTTGATATATTGAATGTGCTTTCATAGTTAAACAAAATTTTAATTTTTAATTGAAGCTTCACTTTGAAAATTTGAGAAAAGAGTAAGAATAATTGTTAAAAGATATGAAAATTTATCAATTTCATAATAACCTTCCCCATCCCCCAAACACCTTTTTAAAATTTCTCTCATATGTTAATCCCAATTTTGATTTTTACTATATAACATGGATAACCTTGGTGACTAGTGGAAAAGAATGAGGCAGACCATGAAAAAACACATGTTGTTGTGCCTTTTAATGTTTTAAAAAAAAGTTTGAAATAATAATTATTTTGAATAGTAATCATTTGAATTGCAACATTACATGCATACAAAATGGACCACTTGAAACCATATACTTTGGATAAATCCAGAAAACATTTAATACAGATTTCTTTTTGGGGGACTAACTTAAGTGTATGAATATTTTATATAACCCTAAAAAAATTGGTGGAGTGTTTCACACAATGCAAATAAGGTCTAATAGGAAATGAAAAATCTCATTGAACTTGAAGGAATTCACCCCAACTTGCATAAATTTATGTTGACACATAGAATAGGTGGCATCTTGTTCAATATCCTTTTAAAGAGATGGTTTTAGATCATATGTTGACCAAGGATGATGTCATTGAAATTTTATCATACACCACAAAATTAGATCTACCACTAGAAAATAATTCAATTTATATATTTTGAAAAGTTTGCTTAAATTGGTCTACAACATGTTTAAATTTATTTTGTGAAACATTAACATATTATGTATTTTTCTTGATTGTGTTTTATAGCACAACTTTATATGGAACAAAAATGACAACAAATTATTGTTGAGTGCACTACAAGAAAAAATATTTTTATTGTTCACATCTATTCAAGTTTATGACAATTGATTTACAAAAGAATAGAAAAGTTTGAAAACATGTAATAGTATGTGTTTCCACTACACTTTCAAAAGGCCATATAATAACTAATGAGTCATAACCACAATGTTTACACAATATTTTTATACTGGATATAGATCTGATGCGCCTGATGATAATTTGTAATCAACCAAGTGAACTTGTGACTCAATATTGGATGCATGGGACAAATGCATGGTTGTCTTGACCTTCATGCCAGTAAATTCATTGTGATTATGTAATGGTAGACTATTTTCCATGTCAATAGCAATTCGAAGTTGTTGAACTACTTCATTCATGGCTGGTCTTTGATTACCTTCATGTTGTATGCATTGCATGGCAAGTTCCAGAACTTTCCATATTGTTTCGGGGTTTGGATTGGAAGCTTTTATTATTGGATCCAAAATTTCATTGATGTTGCCTTCTTGAAGATTAGCTTCCACCTACATTCCAACATGCAAATTAATACACATGTATTAACCTTCTTTTTTTTTTCAACAGATTGACATTCAACTCGTAATGTATAAATAAATATGTGCTGCAACTTTCTTTTTAACATAGGTAGATATAAAGTTTATTGTACCCCATAATTTATGTATTGAATTCCCAACTTTCAAGAACTTGTGACAACTTACCCATTTGCTTGTGTTTGAGTAATTGCAATGTTGTATTGTGGGATCCAGTGGCCTGCGACCAATAATCATTTCCAAAAGCACCACCCCAAAACTAAAGACATCGCTTTTTGTTGATAATTGACCTGTTGTAAAATATCTGCATAGTGTAGAATGAAATGATCATATAAGGCAATATATATTATACATATACATAATGTATGTTAATTAAATGCCATGTATCCATCAACAAAATTTCACTCATGTGATGTCTTTGAATAAACAAAGGGATTATACCTTTTTATATTTATTTTGATTTACATTGTTATATCCCACTATGATATGCAACACTATATTAAAAAAGATTAGGAGAAAACATACTCTGGATCAAGGTATCCAATAGTCCCCTTGACCTTGGTGTCAACATGGGTAACATCTTCTCCATATGTCAATTTTGACAATCCAAAGTCTGCAACTTTGGCAATCTCCATTTTACTAGGAAGTAAAATATTGTTACTTTTGATGTCACGATGAATGATGCTTGGATGACACCCAGTATGTAGATAATCCAACCCTGGTACAATTTCAATTTCAATTTTTATTATCTTTTCTTGAACTCAAATATAATAAATTGTATGTACCCTTCACTTAGGAAATAGAAAATGGTATGACCATAATAATAAATACAATTAAAATCCTTATACAAGAATAGAGGAAAATGCTTCAATGCAAGTCATATTGGTCATCAACAACTTATAATTACTAACCTAGTGATGCATTGAGAGCAATTTGCAGACGTGTTTTCCAATCAAGTATTTCACCAATCTTTGATGTGGAATCTCCTAAATTGTCAACAAAAGAACAATGTTAAAACATTGTGTCATAACATGATGCAATCATGTGGTTAATTTTTTGTGTTCATTCAAACCAAAAAAATGAAACTATGGTGACAATGGGCTCACCACAACACTACCATTGACTACACAAAATGAACAAGTTTGTTTGAATTGTTGGGCCAACCAAAGTACATGTACCATATAAATGGTCATGCAACGAGCCATTATGCATAAACTCATAAATCAACATTTGTTTGTTGCCTTGATTGCAATATCCCACCAAAGCAACCAAATTGCGATGGCGCACCTTTGATAAGATCTCAACCTATATGAAATAGTCAAATACTTTTTAGCCAACAACCACAATAATATTGTAGCAATGAAAAGGTGAAATATGACATGTGCCTACAACTCCCATGCCCGTTTGATTGAGTTTCAATATTATAATTTGATATGTATAACTTTTTAAATGAATCCCAAAATTTTATAATTCATTAGTGTGAAGATTTTAGAACACTAAGAAAAACATTCAAGATGATTTACATATTAAGGTAATGACCTATGTTAGTTTCCAATTATTTTCTCAAGAGAAGTCTTGCAAAATAGCAAAATTGCTGAGCTACAATGAAAAATATTCATCAGCTATTTTAAATGAAAAAATGATGTGACTATTGGACTTGTCAAACAATAATTGAAGTAAAAAATGAAAGTATAATATGTCCAAATTTCTTATCTACATTGGACATTACACGATTTGACCTAATTATAATGCCTAAGAAAATCAGCCATTTTAGTGTATGTTGGGTCAAAGCAAAAAACCTCATTTGAGAATTCCTCAGGTCCTTGGGATGATTTAATGTCAAGAACTTTGATTGCCACTTCTTGTCCATCAAGCCTGCCATAGTAGACCCGGCCAAACCCTCCTCTTCCAATTTCTCTCTGGAAGTTTTGAGTTGCAGCAACAACTTCAGCACTCGTATAAGCTTTAAATGCAGGCGCTATAATACCCATGTCATATCCTACAGCATGCCATGTGGAAGGAGCTTACATAAGTACATAGAAAGTATGCATATTATATTGATTGGACAAGAAGTAGATGATAACACAATAGTTTTAAAATTATGAATATCACATTGTTTATCCATACACCTCATTATAATCTATATTTCAATGGTAATATGTGTCATATAGAGAAACATTGAATGGTGCAAATTAGTTAGTTTACAACTAGTATTTAGCTTGTTTATGAGCATGGTGGAAAGTTTGGTTATTAGCTATCCATTTAAGTGAATATTTTCAAAGCAACACAGAAGCACTATGTCATTTCCTTTAGTTTGTATCATCACATTCCATACATGTGCATAATAACGGTGTAGGTTTCTAGGGGAACTACTTATAAAAATTATACACACACAATATATAGTGACCTTCTAAGGTGCATTGGGTTCCATAATGGTGGTCAACTTTGAATTATTGATGTCATTTAACAATCTAAACCTATCTTTGCAAACAATGTCCTTGATTCAGTGGGTTGTTTGCAAATTTCTAATTTGCATAAGTGGCAAATTCTTGCTGAGAACACACATTTAACACTGAAAAAACATTATTTCCCAATTTTTTTCTCACTTTTAATAGAAACATTTTGCCACAAATTTAAAACTATTGCCTTGATTACTTACCTTCAAGGTCAACATTTTTACGGATGCCAAAAGTTGGTAGTCTACCATACCGCATAATGACAAATGCAATGATGGCAAATGCCAAAATTCCTCCTATAATGGCCCCAACTATGATTCCAATATTTGCTTTTCGAACAGGTTGTGGAGGTGAAGTGGGTCCAGCTTGTTGGATTAAAAGACCTGGATTTCCTGGTTTATACCTGCAAAATCCACACATCCACAGATCCACACACAAGTTTTTTGGGTTAACAAGTCAATGACACTCAAGTATATGGTTTACTTCATTAGAAATGAAGCATAACTTTTGACATGAAATTGAATTGAGCACATAACCATGTATATGCATTAACTTTGAAATTCACAAACGAATCCAAGACCTAGCTGCTACTTTAAAGCTATGTTGCAGTTTAGAAAATCACACGAAATTCAAGCTGTTATTCTTGGAAATCAGACCCACAGGAATGACACCAGTAAAATTGTTATTCTGCACCAACCTGCATCACAAAAACCAAGTGTCAGAATCTGTGTCCAAGCTTTTCACCGTGGTCCATTTTTAAGCCTAGTATTAGTTCTTAATGACCTCACAAGTGGGCATTCCTCCAAGTGAACACCCCCCCTTCCCCCCCTTGCATAGTGAGGCCTCCCACTGGTATGGCGGAAAACATAATTTCCCATCCCACTATTGGGGGTAGGGTTTGCCACTGTACCAGTGGAAAGCCTGTCCCTACTCACTTGCCTTGATCATTATGTTATGTAATAGCTTGCTGCCAGGGGATTAACCTACACAACCATCTTTTCAGTTATACACAGTGATATTGTGCATGCGAATTTCACCTCCATCAAGATCCAAAAAAGTTTGTACATGTACAAAATACTAGTTGAAACAATGCATATTAGTCCAACTTAATAAATGACAGTATGCCTGCAAATTCATTTTGATCACTAGTTACTGGTGGCTAATTTAGGGTTTTGTAAAAATAATTATTGGAACTAGGGTTGCATGATATATCTCTTGACTGTGTATTTGTAAGTTGGTTCTGAGTATACTTATTAAGCACATACTCAGGAAGGAGTTTGAAAGTTTTCGTAACACTGCATAAAATGCATAATTGTTGGTTACTATACTTACAACTCAGATAAATTTGTTAATGAAGCCATCCAATCTGGAAGAGGCCCAGTTAAGAAATTATTTTGCAAGTACCTGTACTCATATTAAAAAAACAATGTAATTAGAGCATCTATGTAAAAAGTGCAATTGTCAATCATTGAAAGAAATTGAAACAAAAAGATCGAGCTAGATCAACATCAATTTGAGTGAACTTGAAATTGTCAGGTCCCTAGTTGTGCACAAGCTCACAATGTTCTCAAATTGGTTAAGGCATTCAATGAAGTTGGCAAAGGCCCTGTCAATTCATTGTTATCAAGTGCACTACACATCAAAAGAACACACCAAGATCATATGAGTCAATATACACAAATTCCTGTATTTATAAAAATACTACTAAACATAACTGAACAACATTAAAGGACTAATTAAGTGAACTATACTTTGGAATGAAAACTTAACAGAATATGCAAAGTTTATGAGGATGAATTGACAATAGTGTATTGCTATAAGATGCAGAATTGTATCTTCATTTGAATTTGTAGATTTAAGCAAATTATGAACTTACAGGTTTGTGAGACTTAGAAGATTGCCAAAGCTGGGAGAAATGGTCCCATTTAGATGGTACCCTGACAAATTCCTGTTATCCTCATAACAACAAGGTCTCAAATTATTAGAAGTTCAAAACATGCACAAATCAGGGACAAATCACTAATGTAGTTCCTACAACACTGTAGGCTCATTTAAGAACTGTCCTAGACCAGGCAGTTTCAAGACAGAGTAGTAATTACAAGTTTCAGGCAGTTATGAGAGACGAGAACAGACCCCTGACAGTTATCAGGGTGGTTCTTAGGGTTAATAACCGTAGTTGTAAAAAAAACTAAAATACCACCTTTTCTGACAAATGCCATGATTCTCACTAATTGAGAAGACATCGAATAACAGCATTTCTAAATGCAAGTTCTTATGAAGCTCTTTTGCAAGAAAACTGCCAGTTCCTTCAGTTTTTTGAAATGACTGGAACCAGCAGTTCTTTGATTTATTTATTTATTTATTAAAAAAACTGAAACTGCAGTTCTCTGGTTTTGGTTAAAAGAACCAAAACCAGAGATTATTAACAAAATTAAGTACCCAACCAACACAACTGGGTATTACAATACTGCACTACCTCCTACCATTGTTGTCTAGGGAGTTAGGAAAGGTATATATTGTACTCACACTGATAGAATGGAAGGACTTGCTGAATTGCTGGATATGCTGCAGTTAATCCAGGCATGAGGATATGGAAGGCAAGGATCACCAGTCCACTCAGTAAGGTTCATACTTGACTTTATCTCCTCAATGGCAGCCGCTGCATGCAGGCACACACACCCCAGATAATAGAATTATCCATAAAGTGGGTAGGACACACACAGTTCTCATCCTGGATTTGCTGAAAACAGGGCATGAGGGGCTTTAAGGATAGCCCAAAACTCAGCATGAAAATGCAAAACAAGCTCAAAGACAGGGTTACCTTAAGCACAAGTCTAATCACAAACCTTCAGCAATCTTGTGAGTACCATATTATAAATGATGACTAAATTTGCAGCTGCTAAATATGATCAGGAATTTAACAAAGGAATTGGAAGAAGTAAGATAAGTGCTTAATGTCTGGAGGACTATTCCCAGGTTTACATGGTCAGGACCAGTGTTGGGCGTAAGGGAACCTCATGACCTGCGGTTCTCAGGACGGTTCTCAAAGATAAAGTGTTCTAAAAACTTCAAACACCTAGTTTTCGATATATAAACTTTGGTTCTGAAAAAAATCTGAGATTGGATTCTGAATCAACTTCTTTGATTCTAAAACCCAGGGAGGTTCAAAAGCACAGGAACCAAAGGTTATTAAAAATCAAATCAAAATAGCCGGCAACACTGGTCAAGGCACATAAGGAGATCATCGGGTTGGGAGGATCTCTCTTCTTGGAACCGATGGCTCTAAGAAATCAAACGAACTCATTCTGAACCTCAATTGGTGGTCTTAATTTGACCCTTTAACCAGGGTCCTAAAAACACCAAAGAAGTGCGCCAAAGAAGCCGGTGGTTTTCCCGGACGTTCTTTTCTCAATTCTGCTCGTTCTTTTAAAAAAAATTCAAAGCCGAGAGAACCGGAGGTGCTTTGGGGCTGCAAGTTTGTTAAAGTCCAGATTCACTAACTAAAAATCAAAGAACTCCACAACACTGGAAAAATAATTGTTAACACTAGACTAATTAGGTGTATACGACGGTGATGGTCAGAGATCCGAACCGTCGGCATCGTTTGTTCTGGTGGCTGTAAACTCTATCTGTTCCAAAAGCTCCAAAGCATTCAACAAGGGACCGGAAGTAGAGGAAGTGCTGGAGGTATTTGAGGGCACGAGATCAACTATTGGTGTCGGGACGTTCGACGTAAAGTAAATCCATTCTTCATACGCCACATTGCTGCCGTAATTGTCAGGTGCGTAGGTGGATCGGTTTGCGTAAACGGGTGCGTCGACGAAGAATCCTCTGGAATTGGGAGTGGGACTCAGTTCCGCAAAATAAAGTGCCAGCCGCACAGTGTAACTGCTCTGATCTTGCAGTGATAAGATTCCTGGTAACGAGATCGTCAGAGTACCGCTGGTGCTCACGGCATTTTCAAGCGCCGCCCCCGGAGGTTGCCCGTATAGACGATTTGCTACGAGCACTGACCCATTCGCTCCAGTCAGATATTCTAGTGGGGCAGTACTTTGTAGCATTGTGGAGTTCGTGCCTTGGAAAAACCAAAAACGATCATAGGGATCCTCTGGATACCTGCACGAAGAAACCGGGCAGTGCAGCTGAATTACATACATGCAGCAATCAGGAACTCTAATTAGAATCATCAAATTCGATTCCTGCGCAGAGGAAATCGAGATGAGTAGACGTCTTGATTGATTTCCACTGCGCCGGAACTCTAAATTTTGAAATCACGATGTCTACTCATATTGATTAACGATGGATGCTCTCAGACTGCTAGTACTCATGTAAGCTGGTGGCATCCTCGTACCCCACAGTACAGGCAGAAACCTGCCGCTTAAGGGTCTCTTTCCATTAGGAAGATGTCATCATACTCACACTTAGAGCACTTTGATCACAGCATAATGGAAAGCCAATGACAGATGACCTTGCTTCTTGCTACATGCATGGGGCGCTTTCTAATTGGGATCGAAGCTGCAACTGCGTTACTCATGCGGTAGAGTTGTGATGTACCTGTGAGCACGGTCGCTAGATAGCTGCAGAACTATGATGGAAAGCTACTGTAATCACAGAAGCCTAATGCAAAGATGCCCTAAGCAACGATCAAGCATTGCAATGCATTGACGGCTCACGGCTTTGCTACTTCGAATAATGGTTTAGCTTACGTACCGTATCAAATCGCCAGCTTTTCCTCCAAAACATGCCCTGTTTAGTGTGCGATAATACTGTCGGGCTAGGTGCAGATAATCTCGAAAAGTATTACCGTAAAACGGCAGATCCGTCAAGGATATGGCAGATACGAAAGGATTGGATCGGGAGGAATCTCGTAGAAGGCAGAGAAACGTGACATTAGCTTGAGACGCATAGCTAATCTCCCTATACGTGCCTATATTGGCACTTGCGAAGGTGACATTGGCGACGATAGTCTGGTCTATTGCCATCTGGAAAGTTGGAAGCGTGGCAGTGGTAGGGTTATCATACGTGCCGTAGAAGAAAGTCGCTTTGATCAGGTAAAGCGTGTTTGCCGAGACTGGCAAGGTGTAACAGTTCTTGGTACGAGAGTCAGGAAAATATCTCAGGGTACTGAGTTCAGGGAAGTCTAGAGCGTCGGCGGCAACGGCTGCGTTTACTCCAGTTGTGATATACGGAGCATCAGACACCCATGTTATCCCCGTGTTTGTGTCCACAGAACTGGGCGTTGTGGATCCACAGTCAATATGGAGAGTAGTCAATGGCGTCGCTGCCGAGAAAACAAACTAGAAGCTTGTTAACAATATAACATTTTTGCATCTTCTTTGGATATAACCCAGCAGCTACAGAATCAGTTCTCCACATGCTCCCAGACAGTCAAACTTGAAACAAATTGCAAAGTCGCTCATGTTAGCAAATCTCAAACATATATGGCACAGCCTACTGCTGCACGGAACTCGATCCCAAATGTGAATTTCTATTCTGTTTCTAGTTCAGAAGCGATGTGTACACATCTGATCACTAACCATTTTGTGCCGATGCAGTTTGACTGTATAACATGAGCGCAGTAAACAGTGGTAGTAAGGCGATCAGCTGCGACCATATTGCAGTTGAGATGACACGAATACTTCCCATGCGATGCTTGCAGTCCATGGCAGCAGCTGTCATCCGGCCAGAGTCCTTAAAAGAATAATGCATGACCTGAGCAGCTGTTCACATGAAAGAAGTTCGATGAAAATTATGCCCTTGGTTGTGGTCCGGAGGTTGTTCTCTTCTTTCTTGGCAATGTGTATTTTCCTGTTAGTTCCACACACACACACAAAGAAATTTTTTAGTGAAATATGTTTGCATGCAGTAATGAAAACTAACTCAGGCATGCATACAATTGGTTAAAGAGCTGCAGATGAGAACTTCTAACCGGCTTGAAAAACCCATACCTATGTAAGAAAGAATCAGGAGTTCCACATGTGCAGCAGCAGTGTGACCACAAAGGTCACAAGCCTTATGGCCGCACTCCTAATAGACCAGATTGATGGTACTGTAGGTAGCTAGGGGCTGGCTGCACACCGCCTTAGCTCTACCACTGCAATCCGGGGCCGCAACAAGCTCAGACACTCATCTAGTTCCAAGGCATGGTTATCTTACTTGATCCCTGATTTTCATATGGGGTCCTGAATCTCGACTTCTTAACACGTCTTCGAGGGAGCCATCAACTCCCACCGATTCTCTCACAGATCTACCTTTCTGCCTCTCTTTTCACACCTAGAAGCTGGACGGCGGTCCTCTGGACCAGCGGCACCAGCCGCGGTTCTGGAGTTGAAGAGTTGACTTGCAGAGTGTTGACTTTAAGAGAGAAACGGCATGTCTCAAATCATTGCATCCCAAAATATGGAATCTGCTAGGGAACGCACTTGCCTTCTGCTAGGTGACAAAATACTGTAATTAATTCCAAACAGAAAGTGTGGGCCTTGTCTAGGAGCTGGGTAAAATGTAAAAAAGGCAGCAAAATTAAAATTTGCAAAAAAAGAGAAAGGTGATTGTGTAGCTTTTCAGTCGCCAGAAGTGAGGAAAGAACAAAAGTAAGAATCAGAGATTTATATACCGTAGCCTAGTAGGGTCAGCTTCTACATTGACAAAATGAATAATATTTTTTTTCAAAAAAATGAATTATTCATTTTGTCAATGTAGAAGCTGATTGAATATTCCATGATCTATTATGATATTGTCAGATGAGTCGTGAAATTATTCAGAGTGTGGCCTATGATAATTATGATGATTTTCAACATGTCAACTTCATATCTTCACAAATATTCATTTTACTATTTTGAGGATTATTTAATGATGAAACTGACCTTAGAGTAATGTACTTGGTTTTCATGCCAAACATATAGTTAGGATGTTTAAAGATCTGGGTTCTAGCCAGATTTGGCTAAATCTTCCCAAGGATGATGGCCACGTTGGCTACAAACAAAAATAATTCCTGGAAGAAACATTCAAAAACGCAGACAGGTCAAGTGTGTCGAACATGGTATACCTGGCTGGTTGTTTGATGATGCTAAATTAGGCGGTGGTGCTAAAAATGGTTTCTCACCTAATGCCCCATTTTGTGTGCCAATCCAAGTGCCCTCCAAGTATAGGATTCAATCGGAGCTCAACGAGCCTGTAGTCTTAAAAATCCAAGCAAACTGATTTTCATTGGTCACTGACGGTTCATACGTACGTCCATACATACCAGATGGAAGCTGCGCAAGTCACAGGAAATTCACAGGATTGAATATTAATTATCAGGTTTTAATTAACTATAGACTAAGATAGTAGCCAGACCGTGTCGAGACAACAGAGTCCACCTCGCCCAACTCTATCTGGGATCATGGCACACGATCAGTATAGCTAGAAACATAGAAATTGAGAACACTATATTTGGAGGGCACCCTATATCTACAAATCTGCCTTCCACAAAAGAGGAGGCATCAATATTTTGCACCTACTCCCCAAAAGTGGGAGGGATATATTTCAGACTATTATTGTGCGGCAAATAAGAACCTGAACTCTGATCCGTCCCATGCTTGTAATGGGAGCCCACCCACCAGTTGATTACCACTTCACAACGTACCAGCTCACTGTATTTAGTGTTTTGCAAGTTCTTTGGGCAATATTCGTTCAGTATCCAGAAATATCATATTCTACCGTTTCCCATTGAAATGCAACTACCAAGGTTTTCATTTCCCAACAAAGAGTGCACATGTCCGAACTTTACTTGTCAGCCCTCACAAAGCTGTGCGCTAAGACCTGAAACCTAAGGCAGCAGTGCAGAAGAGTAGGTACATGACAGTCTTCTTTTAGGAAGGAAGAGAAAAAACGCATAGCAATGACATTCTATCTGCAGAAGCAAATGCAGGAAGAAGAAGAACATGCATGATCGTTTGAGCGAAATGCTGAGGTTTTTCTTGGTTTTTATTTTGGATTTTCTCGAACTAAGCACAAAGCACAACGGGTATGGAAGAGTGAGAAGGTCGCGAAACATACCTGATCAAACCAGGTCAGATTGGAGGAACGCTGCTTCTGCACCATGAGACGCCACAGCACGATGATACCGTCTGAAGCTCATATCCAGAGCTAGGCAGGATCTTCGACGAGAAGCACGGCGCAGACATGGTGCTGCGACGGTGATGGTCCCCACTGTGATTGGAGAGAGAGCGACACCGCATTGTGCAGGCCTCACCCGCATGCTCTGCAACTCCCGAGTTGGAATTTTGGTGCGGGCAAACCTTCAACGACTCTTGGCCCTCGCACGTGCCTGTGTGAAACCACACTCCTGTCCCTCAGAAACCACCCAATGGCAAAGAGCCACATGCCGACTTATGATTTTCAATCAGTCAAAAAACTGGGACCCCACATGTGAAGACAGGCGAGACTCTAAATACCCCCCCATCGAGCACTGTCGGGTGCCGTTTCTGGGCCTGACAGGGCTTGATGGTGTGCGGTAGGGGGGGTGGGGCGGTGTCCAGGGCAAATTGACCCCCACATTGGGATCATGGTAAAACCCCAAAACCTATTTAAATGGCCATATTAGACCCAAAAATTATTGATTTGAACTCAGGGACCCTGACTTAATCTCCAGAGATTTTATTTATAAATATTTAAAATATTTATAAGTAATTTAAATCGGTTTTGGCATCTCCCTGAAGACAGGGGTCTCTTTGTAACCTTGGAACTTGTTGGCCCTAATTTTTAACAGTGGACCCAACCACCACCCTCTTTGGGTAATTAGAGAGAAACAGCAAAGTGACTTGAAGATGTAGGTAATGGAGGTTTGTTGAATGGACAAGGTTGAGGGGCTCAAGAAAAAGGAAAGGATGAAGACACAGAAGATGGATCAGCGTTGTCAGAGAGGCCGGTCAATAAGGCTCACGACCAATGGCCAACAAGCAGGCCAGGCGCGTAATCAAGTGTGTAAAGGAGAAAGAATTCAAATAATTGTAGTGTTTTTTTTTTCAATCTTTTGATGCTTGCTCTTTTCTCTCGTTTATTCTTTGTTGTACTTTTATCTCCTAAATACCTTACTAAGCACCTTCTGGCACATATCTTAGTTTTAAAGAAAGAATAAGATGACCTGCCCAACTATAAATAAGAGCATCTTCTTCATCATGTGGCTACTAAACCATGACAAGTATGAATTGCATAGCCTTCTCTAATAGAATTACTTTGTATGCTTATGGTTTTCAAAGGTCTGAGATGATAAAAACACATTTCAAAATCAAATAGTATGTGTCAGTTTGAATTGTCCTACAAGGAGCTAGGGTTTTAATCTAGGGTTTTTTCTTAACTCATTTGGGTTTGTTGACAAAGCACCCAACAAACTCAATCATGTTGAAACTCACTTCCACCCCCTTCCCTAGAAAGAAAAACTAAAAAGGAAAAGAAAAACCAATGGCAATGAGGGTTTAAGTTTATTAAACTTTTTTAGATTTTCTTACCAAAGTGGGACATATGAAAGTAATCATTTTATGGAGCAAAGGAGGAAAATAGTGACAACATCAATAGTCAACAAGACAACAAAGGTAAAGAGGCTAAAGAAAGATAGATTTTGTGTTTTTTTTTTTTTTTCCTTTCTCATTTAGGTTTTGTTTTGTGGTGGGTTTTTAAAAAAATATGCTTTCATGAAACTTAGAAATTTTTTTATCTTCAAGAATCTAATCATTATATACAAACTAAGCACAATAGAGAGTTTTTATTATAGAAAAAAATACTTCGCCACAATATTGGTTTTCTTGGTTCTTGTCACAGTCCTAGAAAAATAACAAAGGAAGAAATATATATATATAAATATATAAATATATCTATATATATATATATAAGTAAATATAAATAAATATAAATGCATTATAAATGTGAATGTGTCATTATTTAATGGTTATTCATTCACCAATAATATGTTTTTAATAAAAAATTTAAAAGAAAAATAGTAAATCTAAAATGTTTTCTTATTATTAACGTTGGGTGTTACATTAGTTGGGTAGTCCAAAACATAGAAGATTAAAAGTTTATGGGCCCTTAATTATTACATAATACTTATTTTAAATATATGCAAGTTGTGTCAAACTTATTAGAATAAAGATGATGATGTTGAAAGGTTATGTCAAAATTAAAGTTCAGTAATTTTTTGAAATAAGACTTACTTATTTACAACAATTCATTATTTTTTTCCATTTGATTTGTCTAGTTTTATGTGGTTGACTCTATAGGTTTAAAATTACCGCGTTGAAATAGGCAATCTTTAAAACTTAAGACTTATTTACAATTGCGTAAGTAGGTCCCAATCTAACATTTGGGTATTAGAGTGTTTATGTTTTGTTGAATCCAATAGCTTAATGATCATAACACATAGGCCCATAAGGAAATTAGGGTTTGGCCTTGGCATAATGCCTTAACAAAAGTTTTTTGGGAAGTTTATTACCTTTTTCTTTCATTTTGTTTAGTGTTGTGTGATTAACTTTGTAGGATTGCCTTGTAATGGTAGGTAATTTTTAAAAAATGGGGCTCGTGTTCATAGTACACCTCCTACCAGATGGGCACCAAACGTACCATGTCCCTCAACTCATCTTGTTTCATCGAACCTCATAGTTCCCATTGCCCATTCGCTTCATCATGTGGCACCACTGACCTATCTTCCACCTTATCCCCCATGCAAACCACAAACCACAAACCACCCATTAGTTACCCCTTTGAGTTTAACAAATCATACACCACTTATTAGTGCCTCCTATTAGCCCCCAATCCTTCATGTGAATGAAGGGTCCCAACCTCACACTTTCTCAAACCCTTTCAATCATGCACAATTAAGACATTTTTCCCTTCCCATTATATTGGTCCTTAAAATTGGCCTTGATCATACCCCCCAACCTACCTCCATCTCTTCAACATGCCCTCAATTTCCACCTAAAGTCTCATGTCCCACCCATGGGTACCAATTTATTAATGGAAGGTTAGCTCATCATTAGCGTTTCTATTAAACATATAATTCATCCAATCCAAACCCTTGTGATCATCCTAGCGCAAGTACCTTCCCTAACTCCCACTCCATTTACATTAACTTGGACTTGCGTTTCAACATTAAATGTCCTCGAGTCCTTTCACTTATGCCTTTGATGTCCTCATTTGTATAACCACATTCCAACTGTTTTATGGGGTGATACACAAGTGGCATTTCATTTTCCATTGGATGAACTAACACAACACTCATACAATGTGGCAGTTTGGCACTTGCTCTTCATGTTACCCCAATGGTGTCTATTTTTGCCTCCTCATGGTGGGGTGACAAGGCATAAGGAAACATAGATTCGACTCAAGCGTTTTCTAGCAAACGACTAGGAAAATTTGCAAAAACAATTTTTTTTTATGGGCCCAAGCTTTGTCAGCTAATTCAAGTTCCATTTCTTTTCCCCAACATGATCCTCCAATTCACAAATGTGTACTCCACAATTTACCCTTTCACCATGCAAAGGAATACTCTTGGGCAGCTCGCATTTTGGCACCATTTTCTTTCGCACCCATGTCCTTCAACACCACCTTAACTCTCACCACATTACATCGCAAATAAAATGGTTATTTCTTTCTTTTCCTCGAAGACTACAAGTCAGACCAGGACCTCGAGCTTTCTTTCAATTCTTTCAAATTAGAGTTCCAACACATGTCACATTTATTAACAAATGGTCCTTTTGGGATGGTTTTTGAACAGCTTTGAAACTATTTTCACCCTGAAGATTCAACAAATGGATTCCCTTAGTTGTTTCAACTTTGTTTTCATATTACACAAGGCCACATTCCACCCAAATTGCATGTGTTTTGAAAGGAACCCGCCTTTTAACCATGACCAAACCTTCAAGTGGAATTCATCCCATTATAATGGGGGAAGTATTATATCAATTCATAAGCCGCATTTTATGTCTTCAATTTTGTAAAACTCTTGCAACACACTTTTGCCCACACTAATTCGGAGTTACAACTACAAGTGGATGTGAAATAGTAATCCATGGCATGAGATGCACCCTAGACCTTCACCTCGATTAGGTTCTGTAATTAGGCATGGCAAATGCTTTCAATTCAATGTTAAGAATAATCATATTTCAAAAACCTCGTGCAACAAGTGGGGACATCATACAATTCATCCCCTTTGTTTGTGCATTTTATGTATTCGAGTCTCTTTTGTTTTACAATCATTGTCATTATGAAAGTGATGTCAGAATCATCCCATCTACCACAAGGATTCATCAAGGTGAGTTTTTGGGGGGGCACTATTCACTTTAGCCCATTTCAAGGTTTTACGTTCTACATCTAATCATTTCCCCTCTTGTCTATTTCCATCCATTATAAACAACACTCACTTCATAGGTCTCCTTTGAATTGTATCATCTAGCTTATGAACACTTTGTGTAATAAGTTTTTCCATCCAACCTTAAAAATGTGTTGCATGGTCACCTTCTAACTTGCCACCAAACTTCAACACCCCATCCTAATTTACCACCCCATTTAAAGGAATTAGAATCCTAAGGGTTTTGTTGGGCACTATAACTTTCACATCATCCTTCATCAAAAACGTTTTGTAAGAGGATGTTCAACATGTGGACCTTCTTTCCAAAATGGGTGATGTTTAAGTGGCCTTTGGAATTCTATCTCATTGGTTTATGCAACACACATCATATCTTTTACGATGCATACCTCCATTTTCCACTTTCATAAAGTTCCTTATTTCCTTTGACTTTTCTTTCCATAAAATGTTTGGACGTTTTTTGGTTCCAAGATCCCTTAATAGCCTAGAAAGACTTTTAGCTCATAAATAAGCCTCCCTCCCAATAACTTTCAATGGCATTGGGCTCATATCAACATCCACCATCACCTTAGCAGCCTATTTAGGGAACTGTGCCTTTGTCATTTCAATCATAGCTACTAGGTTGATGGTTGATCAATGTCCCTTCCTTCTTGAAGCCTTAACACGAATCAACAATAACACATTTCCTTTCTAGCAACACCTCCAGACTGCATGTAATCTTTTTCCAACCCTAGCTCGTGTGTGTTTTCTTCCATTTGAACAATTCATTGGGTAACAAATGGTTGAAGATTCCATCTCGAAATGTCTACACCATCATACCTTTTCCAACATGCTCTTTGACGAGACATCTTAGGTTCATCATGCCTAAATTTGATCATGTTCTAGCCCAGGGGTAAACGTTTAGCTTACAGCTCGACTAGTTTTCCCAACCTTTTTGGTTGTCTTCTTAGCCTTTTGATTATCTTCCCTAATTTTTTGCACAACACTTCATATGCAACTTGGACTACCCCATCCTTCAATTGCAAAATCCCTCGATGTGTGTGCACACTTCCCATCGACCCTATGGGTATCCACCTCTTACATCGTGTTCATGACAATAAACACATTGGAACCCATGATGGAATTTGTGACACCTTTACTACCATTACGCCAGATGTTGGTTTCCACATGGGACAAGAACAATTACATGCACTTCCTTCAACCACATTCAATTCTTGTCATCAACAAGTTGACATTGTGCTTACCAAAGATGCCATTTGCACCTTAACCAACATTGTCGTTGCCTACCCAACGCGAATGGATTTACTTCCCCCATCTTGTGCAACTCAAGGATTTGTTACTTCGGATGCAGCTCAAACCAAGGAAAAGAATTATTACAACTGACACCCCACCAATCAATTCCTCCCCTTAACAATTGAAGTATTTAGTTACTTACACAAACATGTTAATGTGTTTTTACACAATTGTGTCAATGCCATTTGGAACTTGAAAGGGACAAAATGCCCACATTTTTCTACCTTCATCACTTTTCTTCATCAAAAAGTTTCAATCACATTATTCAAGACTGGGGAACAAAATCTATGACTTCAAAGTAATTAATGGTGACCAAAATAATTCAAACCCACACCTATGTTGGGTCAAATGGTCCACTATAAAACCCACACTTGGGTTATTATTATTATTATTATTTGATGTGTGAAGACTATGTTTAGTTACAACAAGTGGTGCCACACATGTGGAAGAAAGTGTGACCATTTTGGAGGGTGGTGAAGTTCACAATGCCAGTTGTGAAAATAATTATGTGCTAGATTTTATTGTTTGAACCTTTGGAGGACCCCAACCCCTATTACATTATTTTTCAACCTTATTAACCTTAAATGAACTCGAAACATCCCAACCCTATTAACATAGGTGGAGTGTTAGTATGGTAGATGATGGGACCACATGAAAATAATAAGTGGGCATGTAGCAAAAGGAAAATGACATGATGAAAAACTTGAAGCCCTTCAAGACCCAACCATCCTAATAGATGATGGATAGTTATTAAGGCTAGAAAATTTTCTAGGCCGATTTTGAAGAGTTGTAATTTATACTGAAAATCGAACTTTACTAGTTTTTGATATAAAATAATTGTACATTTTGACCAATTTTACATTTCTACCAATATTAAGTTAGAACTGATTTTAGGTTACTACCAATTTTTAATTATTACCAATTTTGAAGGTATTACCAATTTTAAAATATTACTAGTTTAAAATCATAACCAATTTTGAGATGTTAATTAGTAGAACTAAAAAATCAATTGTCACCTCTAACTGTAGTTCTAGGTTTTAAATGTAGGAAAAGGTTGGATAACTTGGAGTTTAAGAGGATTTTTAGGGATTTTCTTTTTTTTAGGATCCCCACTATTTTTTTATGGACTTGAAGTCTTATCTTGGGGAAGCTCTAAGGGTTTTTCTTATGGATCTTTGTTTTTGGGATACAATTGTAATGTATTTTGGCACTTTGGAGCTTTTCACATAAAGTGAATTATGTTTTTGCTTAAGTTTTGGCTTTGCAAAGTGGGTTGAAGTTGTCTTTTGCAATTGTTGTGACTACACTTTGGAGATGCTGCAGCGGGGTTGTTTATTGTTATTTACTTTTTTTTCCTTTAAAAAAAGTGGTAGGCTATTTGCCTAACCTTCTTCCACCTATTTTTGAGTGACTATTTGTCATGAAACATTAATAGATTTGAGGTGTTCAAGTTTATATTGATTTTCAATCAAATACCCAAAAACACCCGAGAATTCATCGAGTGGGCCTAACAATGGCAAAATATGCCTTAGTCATTGACATACACATTGTGTTCCAACTTATGCGAAGGTGCCACATTGACAAGAAATTGCCAATGGTTCAACATGAAATTCATCACAAGAATAATGCCACTCAATTTATGAATTGTTAATTTGAACAAATGAAGGCACATATGTTGGAGGTGCACACAACAATGACAAGGAACCCAATAATTGCAAAAACGAAATGCTTTTGATTATGGCACAAATGGTGTATGCAAGAGTGGCACTTAAGGCTCAAGTCAATTGGAGAACCATTTTAGGCAATGGACCAATCTATTTATGTATTGAACACAAATTTTTCCACCACATCTCCCAATTGTTCTTCAACCAATACCACTCAAGTTGATCAATTGCACCTTTATCAATCGTGGTCATGGAACCACATGGGAGTTGAATTCTAACTCCATGGTTGTTGAATGAATTGTTCAATGCCCATGGGAACAAAGTCCCTCCCCCCATTCACTTGGGCCAACATTTCTATCAGGTTCAAAACATAGACAAAGCCATGGATGGAAACTTGGGGGCCCAAGAGTAAATGGAAACAAACTTGGAGGTTGTAGTTGAAATGACATCATAGGATTGCACCTAGGGGCATTTTGGGGGCATTTTGTTTCTTGACATACCCCGTATGATACCCATTAGATACCCACCAACTATCATGGAAAAAATGAAAAAAAATGGAAAAAATCATGGATTTTCACACTATGTAATGCCATAGGTTACAAACATTACTTGAATTGCACCCATTTCAGCTTTACCTCACTAACCCCTTATTTTGGTAATGCATGCGATTAAGGGCATTACCTTACACTTACTTTAAGGATAATCCACCTTGTAGGTTTAACCCCACACATAACCTATTTTATTCCAAGTTGTCATAAGAGAGGATGTAATATAGCAAAATGCATTGTTCATGAGTCCAAGAAATCTAATCATTTTCAACATTGTTGGTTAGATTGTCCTTAAATCCATTTGATATTGGTCCCCAATAGAAACAATAAAAGTTGAAGGGTATGTATTGTGGACACAAAACTCATAATTGGTGGGATTGAAGAAACATCATGCAAACCAATATGGGTGTGTTCACAATAAAAGGAGTCAAGAACTATGTGTACATGCATAAATTCCTACACCCCCATGACTTTGAAAAATGATTACATGAATTGCAAGGATTATAATATAATGAAATCACTTTCAAAATGTTTGTATACTTATGAATTTTCAAGAAATTGAATTTTGTGCAATTTCAATATGTTTCATTGGTCATGAAATGTATAGTAAAAAGTGGATACAATGTGTGCATGGTGTTAAAATTTTGAATGTCTTTTATCTTATGTAAAACCAAACCATCAATTTTGAAAAATTATGGATGACAATATATTGACGCTTATGAGGGCATGGTATCATTAAAATTTTGAATATTTTTTTAATTTTAATTATCCATAATAGTCTTTTTGTAGTGTCTAAATGTGCTTTTGATCATTAAAACTACATAAATTGAAGAACTTCCTCAAACAAAAAAACAAGGTTGCATTTTCATGAATATTGAATGTGTTATATAACATTACTTGTTTTTTTTGTCAATATGTTTTGCTCCATTTGGAATGATGTTAAAGAAATGTATGTTTGATAAACTCAATGTATAATGTATCATTGCAGGTTTGAAACACATATTATTTTTAAAATATTGACATGTTTACTTTTGTTAGAATCTACACATTTGATTTACTTGAAAATTTATCATTAAGAAAATAGATTTAATTACATATTGTTCAAAAATTCATGTGAATTAAACTTTTGAAATTGGCACTATCATCCAATAATGGGCACTATCCAAAACATGGAGGCCATGTTTCAAACTTGAAAAAACATAATCCTTAAAAGGACTTGCACCTGGGGCCCACTAGCTCTTTTTACTGTGAATGCACCCATATGTATGTGGGCTACTTGTAGTCAATGCCAACTCTAACATTCTCATGGTTTTGAAAATCTTTTTTAGCACACAAAAAAACATGGTGCTAGCCATTTAAAAATGACAACTTCATGTTGAAATAAGTTTAATTTTGACTGAAGTGTTTTTTTTAAAGAATTTTTGTTTGTAGCCAAAGTGGCAATCATTGATAGGAAAGTCTAGGCTATAAACCAGAAATAAATTACAAATATTTAATCATCTTTTTATATTTTGGGCTACACAATGAAATCCAAGTATACAATTCTGGCAATTTTTACTTTTTTTCCCCTCACTTTTGGTGACTGAAGACTTACAAACACTTCTTTTTCAAATTTTGAACTTTGAACTTCACCTTTTGGTGAAATTTTACCAATAAGAAAAACTATTCCATTGCCATTGCATGCAGGTGACATTAGCATGTCTAGAAGCATAAGGTAGACAACCTTTTTGTAAAGCATGGGGCACTCATCTAATCATATATATTGTAGTACCCTTTTCAGGTTCAGTGGGGATTAAATTATTTTTTAAAATATCGAATTTTCTTGAAATTGTTTGTTTCAAATGCCAAAATTTAAGGAAATTACAAGAGAGGGCAAAATACCAAATTTGGTGGAAACCCGAGACCCAGTCCACCAGCATTGCATGTATCATGTATCCAATAATTGACAACATTTTTCTATGATATAATTTGTTAGAACATTGTGTCTCTCCATTTTTGCGAAAAGAAGCAATAAAATGTTTAGAGGTTTAGAGTCAAGAGAACCTGCCAAAGAAGCTACCTATATTTACCAATGTAAAATGAGTTATTTTCGCAGAAATTTGCCACGGTTGTGAAATCTAAAAATTGAGAACAACAGCACCCTAACATAACCACCATGTTTTCAGCAAGAGCTGTTGAGAGAGGACCCCACATTTACTTCCTTCCATGTCTCTCTATTGAGAACAATATGAGTATATTAGAAAGTTGTAATTTTTTTTCCTATTCTTTGGTTCATAGGATTCATCCTTCCAATGCATTGGAACTTAGGATGGAATTGTACCGTATCTATTTCATTTGGTTATCCAGCTGACGTTAGTAAGCAGAAGTGCACCAGATTTATTATGACAAATTAACTTCATCAAAACTATCCCTGCAAAAATCAACAAATCACATCCAAATTTTTGAAACTCAAAAAACCTAAAAGTCAAACCTTAAATTAAGGATTTCATAATACTAATGAAAATTACCAAAAAGTTCCAAATATGATAACCATAACTTAGATAGTATAAACACCAATTATTAGACTTTACATAGTGGAGATCAAGGTAATTGACTTTCAATTTTATGCACTGATCAAAATGATATGATTTAAGGTACTTAATGCTGGACCTCTATGGAGCAAAAGATCCTTTATTAAATCCATTATAGAAAAATAAAAATATGCTTTTGGGTTTCTTGGGCATGAACGTGTCTCAACCGGCTCTTCCTGAAAATGTCTAAAATTCCTGTTATATAAAATGCTCCTAGTTTATTTAGTTATCCATTTTAATATTAAAAATCATGAAATGCCTTAACTTGGGAACTGCAACCACAGATCTGTTGACGCCCCTGCTGCAAGCTGCAATGGTGGTAGTTGTTGTTATGCGGCCGTTGCGCTTATGCCCTGGACTGGTGTAACAAGGTGAAGTCTCCATGGTCTCTATATATCACGGCAATAAGAAGCACTAGTACTATAAATAATTATTAATCCTGATCTCAAGCTAGTTAAGCTGCACGAGGGACAAGACTTATCAGAACTGACATTGGAAGCTTATTAGATCATGCCGAAGTTGGGAATCCATCAATATTCAATCTGATCTATTCGCCGGCTGTGACCCCGAAATAAATGCCTGCAACAGGTCCTATAAGGCCATAAAGCGATGCGAACGCTTTTGCACTGAAAAGAATACGCCCGGGTGCTGGTGGGTTGAAAGTACAACTTGTCTGCAAAACATCAGTACAACACCACCCACCAACATTAATCCAATTAGGACCAGCAGCTAGCTAGACGCGCAGCATTCAAAGATGATTAACATATCGACGATCACACCAGAAGCTAAAATGTTCTTCTATAACATGTACGGTGAATTAGTATACCCTCTGATATCCTAAGAACAGTACAATGTTCCTTTCAATTAACGTAAGGCGGTTCAATTCGTTAGGCTCCTTGCGGATAGTCTCTTGGAATCCAAAGATCAGATCTAATAGGCAAGCTCTTGCCACAGGTTTAGAGATGCAGAACGACTTACTTGCTCATACAAGAGGAGTGTATAACGGTGCCTTCCAGCGATTGGTGTCGGCGGTATGTATGGCAAAACGACGTTTGCGGTAGTAATCTCTGCATATATTCATTGGCCAAGCATTTTGTCAAACAAATCTCCTGGAATTTTAACTTTCGATGCGATTAGACATTGCATGGCGTTGGACCTCAGGCCTAGTCGGATCAGGGTAAAAAACAACTTGGGCCCACAGTCATTAAACTTGACTTCGATCACATTCAGGAGCTGAAGACATGAGATAATCGGTTTACTAAGAAACACAAGATTCCTAACCTACAAGACGTGGATTACTTTCTAGTGTTATCCCAGGACCATTTGGCTTAGCTGCCGGAGACTTGAACAGCACTCAGGCTAAGTATCTGTTCGAATACGGGCCGGCGTACCTGAAAGTGTAGACAGATCCCAAGGAATGTTCGTGACAATCCAGTGTATGACCTGGCTAATGCTCGTATTGGTCGGACTTGGAGCATCAGGATCGACCATTAGCAAGGTGTAACATCCAAAGAAAGGGAATTCTCCATCCCCAAACACTTCCACGTGCGGCGCCGCCAAGGTTTGGCTTTGGGAGAGGGATTCATTGAAGAACACCGGCGGGAAAAGGAATGGGAACGCATCAGGATAAAATATTTGAAGTTGCTGGAATTCGCATGGCACCGATGGGATCACATCTGGGATTATCGCACCTCTATAGAACAGCAGCTCAGGTGATGGATTCAAGCATTGGGCATTTCCTGCAGCATGCCATTTACATGATTCCACGTAAGTCTATGCCTGTGTGTGTCATTTTTCAGTGTTCCCTGATTACTCTTCACCAGACCCAATTCCGGTAGGCCTGCAGCAGCCATCGGGATGATGTAGAATCACATGGATAATCGTAGCGTGCCTAGCACCAAATCACAATTTCAGCTGGAAAACTTTACCTGATCTTTACCGGAACTTATCGAGCAATAGATCGGGTCTGGTATCCCACTCGTAATTAGTGCTAGTTCAAGATTTCTTCCTACGGCCGGCCAGCTTTCTTCCTGCGAACTTCTACTCGAGCATTTGCTATACATGTTCCAATTTTACCGTGTCTTCTGATCTCATCCTTTCTACGTCTGATCTGGCTAGCGCACCAGTCAGCATGAAACATGAAACGACAAATTATTCCTTTGCATCCAGGTACTTCCAATCTGGATTATTCTGCAAACAGGACCTCTTTCATGACCTCAAGATTAAACTCATGATCTGATCGAACGCATCAAGCTAGCAATTGGTCGATACTACTGCAGTCCGGCTCGAAGCTGCTGTCAGAAGCTACTTATAATTTGGCTGGTCAGAAGTAATAAAAACGCACCGTGAGACGCAAAGAACGCTGGCAGGACAACTGCTATAAGCACCACCATGAACCTTAAAGTACCAAACGAAGGCCTGAGCTTCTTCTTCATGACTGCAGGGATCATGAACCCCATGATGGTGATGAGAATTTTAGACTGGGTTTCGGACACTGCAGCCACCAGGCAACACTAATGGCCCACTACAGATCAAAAAAAGCCCCAAGAAATATGTCAGCTAGCCAGTCCTGGCCGATCAGATCGCGCTGGGATCAGTATTAGTCCGAGAGTTCTTCCTTATGCTGTAGCTGATGAATTCCAAGTCTGAGCACATACCGAAACTGAGATGTGCCGACGGATTATATTGGAGCGACTGAGAGCAAATCGTGACGGGGTCTTCGAACGTGCGGCCCTGGATCGCACGTACACGGCTTGGAAGTCGCTAGCTGCTGCGGTTCTTGCTTACCTTATCCGGATGAGCTGCGGATGCTAATGAGCATAACGAAATTTTGTGCTACTCTCTCTCTGGGTTTTCTGATTAATCTGCACAAATACAATGCGTCTTTTCTTTCTTCATCTGCGCAGATAAAATTAGGCGCTTTCTCGCTTAATCTGGGCTTCATCTACACATGGCGTTTTCTTGCTTAATGTGCAAAGATTTTTTAAGGTGCTTTCTACTTCTTCATGTGTTAGGATATAGTAGGCAATTCATGATCTTACATCTCGCATATCTGGCTAGAGGGGAAAATATAATCTGCTTTTTAATTGCATTTCCGTTTTCTAATGTTTTTTCTTCGATATAGTCGACCTCTACTTTTCTAACATATTATTTTTATGTTTATAGTGAATAGAAAATTGTAAGAATTAAAAATGGATATTCTTTTTGAAATGTACATATTGATTCTGGTTTCATCAAGAAAGTCCAAATGGTCTGGTGTTTTTTATGAAAATAAGCATTTTTCTTTTTAATTCAAATAACTCACATCCAGAAGATGATTGGGACAATTTGGCCATAACCAAAAATATGAAATTTTTTATAAAAAATTTATCGTTCCATATTGTTAGCTACTATTGGAACCTGATGAAATGGACCTCTCTGGTCCGGGTATTGACGTTAAATTAAAAGAAAGAAAGAAAGAAAGATGAAGACTCTGGCCATATTTCTTCAAAGATTTATTTATTTATTCTCACATTTTGGTGATTGGGAAGCTTTTAAAATTCTTTTTGTCCATTTTTGAAAAAAAATCACCACCCAAAAAAATGATGTCTTCAATGGAAATTTATTTTGTCGAGGTTCATATAACAGCACAACTTTTTTTATGTTCTATAGTTTACCTCAAAACAAGTAGATTTTTGGATTTTTTTGCAAGGTGTTCCCAAATATTATTTCCCCAAGATTCAACAACTGCATTCCTGCAAACAGGCAATTGTAAATCTCTATCTATCACGTCTCTCCCAGGTGTGATTCCCAAGTACGTTTACTTTGGCCAAGGAAAAGATGAAAAGAGGATTGCATAATTCCAGAATTCTGTACACGCTATTATTCTTCACAACTTAAAGAAGTAATGTCAGTTACATGTAGATACCTCTTGACAAATTTAGTCTCTATTTTATTTTAACTTTTCAAGAGGTACATACATGGTACACTCCCAGAAAATCTTAGTGTCTTTAGTTGGTGGGCACAATTATATGCATCAATTTCCCTCCTCGACTACGGGACGGATATTATGTTACTCCTCAATAGTGGGAGGGAAATTATGCCTACTCATAGGTGTAAGAACCCTCCCACCATTGAGGAGTACACATAATATCCCTCCCACTCCTACTCTGCCTGATGTATGTAGGTTTGGTTCATAATAAATTTTGCCTTGTGCTTTATGATAGGTAAAGACCATGGGTGAGGGACATTCCCAAAATGCAGGGCTGGACTCATTATCACCTTGTGCTAGGCCCCTTAATTTTGAGAATGCTCTCATTTTAGGACTTTACCCTACACAGAAATTATAGACAGCCTCTGTATTCAGGCTAGAGTCAGTTTTAACATTGACTAGATGAACAATAATTATTTTCCGAAAAGTTACTTCGCTTTAAATTTTGAATATATTATCCTTTCATGATCTAGTATGATATTGCTATATGAGGAGTGAAATTATTCAGATGGTGGCCTTCCATAATTGTGATGGTTTTTCCCACACCTCAGCTTCATATTCTCATGAAAAAGTCTTTAAACTATTTTATGGATTATTTAATGACGAAAATGTCCCTCAAGTAAAGAATGTTTCAAATAAGTCAAGCTTTGGTTTTCACAAGCAAAATGCCTTCAGTCGTGTTAAATTCAGTTGAACTTTTTATTGGTTTGTAGATCATGTATATGACAAGCCTATGAAAATGCAAGCACAATTTTTTTCAAGTGACTTGTTTGTTTACATACAAAATGCCTGATTTCTCAACAGTGGCAAATTATAAGATAGAATAATAGGCTAGATGATGATCAATTTGAACACAATTTTGCTATAATTCATGAATTTTAGACAAGAGCCTACTTATCTAGATGAGGGTTTTTTCTCTTTTTCTTTTCAATTTTGTGATGTAGCCACATTGGCGACCATCCACAAGAGTATTTCGCCAAAATTGGCTATATTAAAGATATGAAAGTAGACAAAATAAAGAATCATGCTACAATTTGGCTACCTATTGTAGAAATCTGATGATTTTAGAATTTTTTTCTTTTCAAAATCTGGTGTATTTGGGCCATTTTGTAGCCAAGTGGCAAAATTTTGGCACAAAAAGAGGTGCCAATCTAGCTAGTTGTTTCCATGCTATGTGGTAAAACAAGCAGGCCATTAAAGCATACTGATAAGATGCCATGGAACTTGAAAGGGGAACAGTTGTATTACTTTCTGAAGTAACACAAGCATTGGGTTTAGTCTTTTTAACCAAATGAATTTTTATCCCATGAGACATGTTTGTTTTTACTCTTGATGTTCGCCTCCAACAACTAACATCTTGTAACAAGTCAAGGCTTACCCAAAATTTTCTAGTGTATGAAGAGGTACCTTTACAGAGGGTAGAGTGTTTCCAAAAACAAAATGCAAGAGCCAGCATTTCGTTTTTTGAAGCGCCTGCCATCTCTTTTCTTTCTTTTCCTAGAAAATTGGAATTTCTTGTGAGTGTCTACACTGGGTAACACCCTCAAAGTAAGCACCCCTGGACTCCACTCTGCCTCCCAAAGGTGCTTACCTAAGGAACACCCCATCTATGGCCATTACCCAGAGCATCTACTCATTTCAGAGTGCATGAACACAATCTTGTTGAACCTTAAAACACAAAGATTTTGGTTTAGAAACTTTTGCATCTAACTCTTGTTTGCTCAAACTAATATACTCAAACCTCTTTAATGTCCTCCTCATCAGCAATTTCTTTTGGGGCGACATTTCACCACTTGCTGACCGAAAAATGGGGCTGCTACTCATTCCAAGGATTTGTTTTGGGAAAAAATTGCCCAAACTCGCTATACTTTGGAGGACTCTTTTCTGAAATCGCCAGATTTAGACGCCAGATAGTTTTTGGCATGGTTCCAATTTTTTTCTACTTTCCATTATGACTTATAGCCAAATTTGGCTAAGTCCTCTAAGTGTGCATGATGGCCAGTTCACCTAGATCACAAAATTGAAAAGAAAAACCCTGCTCCTGATGCAATACCAACCCTGATGTTTTGTATTTTTCAAATATATATTTACCATTAAACTGTATTTTCAATAATCAGCTATCCCTTTATCTGAGAGCCAAAAATGGTATTGTCATCAAGAGTTTTTTTCCAATTTTTTGCTTTCAAAAGTTTGGGGAATTTCTCCAATTTTCTCTGATTTTTTTTTGTTGCCACAATGCAAAAAATTATCCCCAAAATATATGCTGCTTGTGATGTACATCGAACACTATAAAAACACAAATGACCTTCATTCGCTTGTTTCAACTATTTCCTAATATCACACTTATGAGAAAATGGTTAAGTTTCAAGCTTTATTAATGTAATCAAGGGAGCCTGCCATTCCAATGGTGGAATTTGGCTATGTTGCAAAATTCTTATATGGTTGCCATCTAAGTTGTACAAAAGTGTTGAGAATCTTGCTACAAGAATTGAACATGGCAAAATTGTTACATCCTTGAAGCCTTTTGGACATGAAACTATGTACCATACAATTCCAAATAAGGATCTCAACATGACTTCCTTTAGGTGGACATTAATATGAAATCCATAATGGAAAACTAATTTGGTAGAGATAACAATGGAGTGACTTGTTTATGTTCACACAATTCTCATGCAAATATGAATTAAAAGGCATCATGTAGGTTTTTTTTATTGACAAATTTTGACAAAATGTGAGATGAAAAGTAAAAATTTGAAAATGAAGTGATTTTGGATGTTTTCAATTGCCAAAAGTGAGAAAAACAAATCACCAAATTTCTATATTTGGTTTTCATTATGTAACCAAAAACATGAAAGGATGATTAAGGATTTGTGTTTCATATTTTGTATATAACAAGATTATTCCTAAGGATGATCACCATGTTGGCTTTAACAAAATTCCCTTAGAAAAACATTGGTAAAGGGTGCACACAATTTTCATGAAGCAATATACATCATGTCATGTTGTCTAAAAACAAATTTCTTTTTCTTGATGGTATCCAACAAAAGGATAATATATTTTGGTAATTGACTATGTGCAATATGTCAAGGTCATGAAATTTTATAAATTTAAAAATTCAAATGCACAATTTACCAATTCAATGTGATTGAATACATTTCAAATGACATTTTAAAACATGGTGAACTTTTTAATCTTGTAATTTGACAATTGAATTTTGTTTGATTCCACTAATGTTTGATTTTCACATGTATTCACATTGAATTTTGGTGATTGTTGACATAATTTGATTATTCTTATCCCTCAACTAGGTCATAGCAAATAACATTTAAAATGGCATATTAACATATTAATGGGTACCCATTTGCAAGTTAGGTTGTCAAACATTTGGGTAACTAGTTTAAAACATATTTTATATAAGCTATAGGTAGGTTGGTATTCAAGCTATGTAGGTAGGTAGAAAATAAGTTACGTGTTTTAGTACGTACTTAGGTAAGTAGGTATATAAGTAGATATCTTAAGCACATGGATAGGTAGATAGCTTAGGTGGGTACTTAAATAGGTAAATAGTTTAAGTACATAAGTACATTGTTAGGTAGTTTAGGTAGGCTAAGCTTGGTACCTAGACTACTTACCTATTTAACCTAGGTTTATAATTAGTTAGGTGTGTTAAATGTTAACTAGGTAAGTAGATAGGTAAAAAGGTACTAGCTTCAAGCTGGAAGATAAGTCAATAGATAGTAAGTTAGGTTAATAAATAGTATGTTACACTAGTTAATAGGTGGTAGGAAATAGGTTAAATAGTTATAGAATAAACTAATAGTTAGTAGTTGCTAGTACATAATATGTATAAATTGCAACTAGGTCGTGACTTGAAAGTTTATCCCATATGTTTTGTCCTCCATTTCAACTTTGTAAATTATATAATGAAATACATTCCAAGAATTGAAAAAACACAAAAAAATTAAAAGGCAAGTGTCATTTGGGATGAGCCAATCAAAAATGTTTCACCCTAAAAGTTAAACCTACAATAAAATAAAAATATCTATCTACCTATTTACCCTACCTACCTACATGCCTATTCAACTCACCTATTTGGTTACTTATTTTGGCCTACTTACCTACCTAGCTTAATTACTTACCTAGTTAAACATTTATTTCTAAATATATTTGGTCAAAATTCAATTATTATGGCATGTGAAATTTTTTGTTATGCCACATGGTTTACTATTAAAACCATTTGAAATGGAAATTTTTGATTTAATCATGTATCAATTATCACATTTGACAAAGTTGTGCTCCATTTAATTGGAGAATTGAAATCAAACTTGTATTTTTAAAATTATTTCTTAGAAATTCAATTACGTTAGTGCCATGTGATAGGTAGTAATGAGCCTACAATTTAATCACAATCAATGGGAAATAATCACAAGGGTACGAAATTGGTCAACAAATGATAACATATCCATGAACTATAAACTTCATCTTTTGGATGTATTGACATCACATGGAGATCAACATTGGCAACTACAAATTGCATGTGACTCCTCTTATGCAACTAATGGAATTTTAGTTATAAAGTAGAAGCATTGTAAATTGTCAAAGTACCATAAAATGAGACCTAGGATGGGTCCCATATTGATCTATGTACTATCTTTGATAAATTTGAATATTACCTCACAAACATTTTTAGAGCATTTCTAATGTGGACCTATAGGCTATGACCCCACCATGTGATTTTTTAACATTATCATTTTGATTTGAAACACACATTAAAAAGTGAAATTGAATGTTCTTATTAGTGTAACAACCAATTATTTATGTTGAAATTTGAAATTATGATATTCAAGTTTAACCATGGTCTCCAATTATTGTATGGTTTATCTTTTGAGTGGTTTTAAGTTGTTCTAAGGATATTTTGCACATGAATGCAATAAATTTCAATGTTTATGAATGTCATGTTTTGAAATTTTATTTTCCTTTAAATTAAATGTATAATGCTACCCTTCATCATTTTTGTGTTTTTGTTCACTATATATATATATATATATATATAGTTTTAAAGAAATTTCCAAGAGCATAACGAGTGGTATCTTTTTTTTCTACGCAATTTTTCATTTGAGAATCTCCACCTCCAAATAGAGCATCTTCCACTCAAAGGAAATGTAAAAAGAATGTGAAGATAGTGAAAAATTAACAAGTTTAAAAAGAATTATTGTGAGTGATGGAGAATGAAATATGAAGAAGATAATAGATAATGAAGGATATAATGAGCATGACATCATTGATAAAAGATGCATAAGGATAGAGAATCAATATCACTAATGCAAAAAAAGGAGAAATGGAAACACATGAGGCAAAAGACAATAATGAAAGGTTGAATGAAACAATATTCCATTAATGCAAGATGCATAAGACTAAGAGGAGCCCACAAACTAGGAAGAATTTAAAAAGCAACTGAACTCAACAATTCATTCCATTTTATGTGATGTGATTAATTGGCTTGCCCACACATCATTGTTTTGTAACAACTCATAGTCCTATTATAGTTCAAAAGGTATTCAATCCTGAAAACCTCACAATGTACTTGAACCTTGCAAAAAAAGAGTGAATGAAAATTGGAATGATGAATGCTACTTGAGGAAAACAATAAAGGCAATAGAAAATGGTGTAAAAATAACTAGTGTAACTCATGTGTTTGGAATCCCAACAACGTCCTTTAGAAACCACCTTGATGGAAATATCAAATTTTGCACTTACATGAAAAAGAAGGTACCTTATTTATGCTAGAAAGAAAAGCAATTTGTGAATTGGGTATTGGACATCTAGAACATGGGCCTATCAATATCATAACAATTAAGGTTACTAAAATAACAAAAGAAAGGGTAAACCATTTGCACATGGCATTCCTAAAAGGTGTTAGTGGAACTATTTCAAAATGAAACAGCATAAATTAAGCTTGAGGATGGTTCAAGGGTTGGAGCTAACAAGGGCAAAAACACTATCCAACAAAAAATCTCATTAGTTTTTACAATGTAATTTGGAAAAATTGTATGAACTTCCTAAGTATGATCTGGCACACATTTGGAATGATGACAAATCAAGGGCTCAAGCTAGAAGAGGTGGATATATAAGGAGGAATAATAACCAAAAAAGGATCTAAAAATGTTCATACCATTATACCAAAATAACAAAAATGGCTTACTATTCTTAGATGCATCAATGTTAGGGGAGAAAATATTCCCAATTTTTACATTTCAGGGGCAAAAGAACATTAAGAAACTACATTGTGCATTATGAAAGTAATGCCACAATGACCATGAAGCCTAAAGCTTGGATGGACAGTCAATTATTCTTAAGTTGGATTGCACACATGTTGTGAAATTGATGATTTCAACAATGGATAGGATTTTTCTTACAAACTAGCATTTTCAAATCCTCAATTATGTAACTAATATTTTCAATAATCCCAAGAAACATTATTCTAATGGGTTGGTTGAAAGATGGTAGATCTTATTTAAATGTGGCAGCTAAGACAAGTTTTGTATCTTTAAATGCAAATGAAATTATTATTATTGATAACCAATCATGGATATCAATCCAGGTGTATGTGATGCAAACATGGACTATAATAATTATCCTCCTCACATTGTTGGGGGTGGAAATGGAAAAATCTCACCCTTATGACTACTAAACCCCTTATGCAATAAGAGGTTTGACCAACCAAGAAATCGTTCAAAAATTCTTTTGTTTTGATGTAGATGAAATTTATTTTTTCTAAAGTTGTCACAATAAAGTGACAACACAATTGAAAGATAAACATTCTCCTTACATGATGGGGTAGTATTGCATGGTTCACAGAACAAAACTTGTTATGGAAGTTTTGTCTAAACATGTTAGCAAAGTTGGAAGAATTGTTCCAATCATTGTATTTTTATTTCTCAAGCTCCCCTAAGTAACACTTATAATTCATTAAGGTTGTCGAGATTTTGGAAACAACAAGACTAAAGATTTCAAGAAATGTCAAACCATGATGGATATCAATGTTGGAACCTTTGAAGAATATCTTCGTTCAAAATAAAACATTGATCATCAAAAATGTCACAAGATAACCCTTTAATTACTCAAGTAAAGTTAAATTTTGATCTCAATTATGATATTCACAAATCATTGACCTTGTTTTTCTTATTACCATTATTGGAGTTCATTAATGCTTTTATCAAATTTTCCCAAAGAAGGAATGTTTTCATTTTAGATTTGGTGACTAATGTAAAAATCTTTTACGGGGTGAAGCATGGTAAAGTATGCTAATGAGGGATAATTTCCTTTTGGGTGGAAAGTATCCATAAATTAAAACTTAAGAAATTGAATTCATTAATATGTTCTGGTTTAGTTATCAATAAGAGGAAGATCTTTGACTTCATTGCATAATATTGAATAATTGCATGTTTTAATATGCATTGAAGTACATTTTTAGAAATACAAGTACAAGAAAGTTGGTGTCATGGGTTGATGCATGGTTGGGTGCACCAATTTGGATGTCACAAGCTAATTTTGCAAGGTGGAGTCAGATTGGCAATTTGACTCCTAACCCTTCTATTGGCCATAACTTATGTTTTAAGTACCCAAATGGGTCATGTGAGCCCATTTTAAACATTTAAGTTTCAAGAGCTTTTCAAGGGTATAAGGAACTTTTCAATGCAATGAGTTTTGATCCTTGCAATGTCCCTCTAAAGATTCAGGAGTCCACTTGGATTCCAACTCCCAAAGTGGGAGTTCCGTGGGGAGTGTGGGGATTCATTCCTTCACACTCTCCTACACTCTCAAGAGCATGAAATATGATTCATGAGGTTCACTTTTGGCCCGCAACTTCACAAGCCCTTGCTTTGGTCGTGAGCCCAAAGCTAAGGTTGCGACATTTTGAGTAGGCTAAAAAATAGGGTTTTCCAAAAAGTCCATATCATATTGAAAGAAGATGTGTTTTAAGCAATCTTTGTACACATGTTTAAAGGATTTTATTTTTTATGAATGTCAATAATAATATGGAAAAAATGCATTCGACTTACTTATAATCTTAGATTAAGAAAAAAAAAGACCCAATTTTGTTTTAAAAGTAATCATGTGTGGCAAAATTGGTTTGCCCAACCATGCATTAACCTTCATTTTTTTGCTTCAAGTATGTGAAGATATAATGAACTATAATTATTAATGAAATTTTTATACTTTTAGATGGATAAAACACTAATATGTATCAATGATTTTTTAAAATTTTCATTTCATAGTCATAATCTATCAAAGTTCTCATATAAAAATATGTTTGAAAATTTGAAAACCCAATTAGTTTAGAAAATATTTTTCATCCATTTTTTTAATATTAAAATTCTTCACATTTTATGTGTAACTTACCATAAATTCAATGGAATGCACCATTCACTCATAATGAAAGTTAAAGAAGTTTTGGATAGGTTTTTTCATGTTTATGTTATGAATGTGACTATGACTACATGTGCAATTACTTTTTTGGCATACTTTACCATGCTCTCACCCTGTGTTGACCTTTTTATGATGTACACTAATCTTATGACTAACTACCAATGTAAACATTTCCAAATCGTTTGTGATGTTGTGAAAAATACTTCAACCACAATTGCCCAAAATTGGGTTACAAAGTTTAGCAATATTTTTTTTTAAAAATCTTTTTGAATGGTTGGTCACAATTAACAAGCTCACATTTTTAATCTAATTGTTGGGATTAATACGACAACATATAGAAAGGTCATTATGACATCCATTAGACAAGTGAAAGGTCAATGTTTTGATGCAATTGAAATGCTTGTCACTTGACTAGTTGAAATGACCAAAAACAAATTTTTAAAAAATTAATAGTAAAAAAGACCATCAAGCAAAGAGGAAAAAAACTAGCCAACCAAATCATAGATGTTGTAATCGATTTGTTAAAATCACATTTGTCACTTTTGGGATCTTTTTGACCAAATTTTTAATTGATTGAACCATGGTTTGTTGTAGGGTTTTTTTATTGCAATAATTTTTTTCAAAGATTTACTTCCTAAGTGCATCATAATTTAAAATTCTTCATAGATTCTATAGCTTCACATGAATTTTCATGCACATTAGAAAAACTTTGTAACATGTTGGTAGTGATGATTAATATCATTTCTTGTTGTGAGAATCCTAGAATATTCAAAAGTATTAAATACATGAATATCAAACATAACTTCAATCAATCAATGATTTGAGAACTTCTTAGTAAATACCATGTACATATTATGTAACATTAAACACATGTGACAACTATAGGGTGCAAACAAGATAACATGAGTCGCACCCACCTTTTTTTGACTACTTTTGTGACTACTTTTTGGGAAATATACTTACAATATTCTAATAATACTCTTGAAAAAATGTTCAAAAAAATCTTTTAAAAATTTAAAAAATTTCTTCATACTATTCTATTAAGGTTTATGTTAAAAATTTGGCAAAAAATTTCATCTTCAAAAAAATTGAAATCCACTTACAAGTACCTTTACTACTTAAAAGCGAGCTTTACAATGGTTTATGAGTGTTTTTGTTATTTTCTTACTAATTGGATTAATCTCAAATTATTTCACATATTTCCATGATATATTTAAAATTGCAACTATATAAAAAAAATCTAATATTTTCAACACAAAATTAAATTACAACTTTAAAACATGAAAAAACCAAGCAAGTGTTACACTTGCTATGGTATGTGTTATTGTGACTACACCTTATATCAAGTACATTTGCCAAGTTCACATTGTCTTTTCAATAAAATTTTCTATTTCCTTTTTAGTAAGCCAAATGCATATTCCACACACATCCATGTGGAATGTTGAACAAAATTGCAATGATATTCCCCATGGAAGAGCCCATTTTAATGCCCCTTGAATGGCAAGAACATCCATGGATGACATGGGTATGTTCCATCTCCAACCGGAACATAAAATGTAAATCTTCTAGCCTCACAATTTTTTTGAATTGTAATGTGTGTCCACATGTTGGCATCATGCATTGAACTAATCCATTTGATGTCAAAATCCCAAAAGATACATTTGTTTGTGACAATAATACCTTGCAAAATGATAGAATGGAACCTTTTTTTATTGTAATAGTTTGCAACATGAAGTTGTGTAATAATTAGAATGGGGGCTAATTGATGTATTGTGTAAACAACATATGGTATGTTGTGAAATGATAAAACTTCATTTGCATGTTTCTTCACCATGGTGCTTGAAGGGCATTTAATGTTTATTTTTTATTTGATTTCTTTCATGGTAAAATGAATTGACATACTATTTGTTTACTAATTGACACTCCAATTTCATATAAATCCATTATCTTTTGCACTTTATGCTTAGTTACAAATCTAGATTTGGTTTTTACAACCCTAATCTCAATTGGAGTTATGTTATGCATGTTGGAATCTTGTTGGAATCTTGTTGTGTAATGGTGGTGCAAAATGAGAATAAATGAGTTCAAATGTTACTCAGTTCATGCACATATGTGATTTGAATTCTCACTCGTTGAATGACCCCAAAAGATTGTGATTGAAAAAGGCTTGCTACTAAATATGAACCCACAAGCTTTGTGGTCAACTTCTAGGAATCTATTGGTGTCCTTGGATAGTAAAAATATTGGAAGAGACTTGTAGAAAATATTGCAATGTACTTGCATCTTGTTTGGTGAATAGTTATTTCAATGTAAGGAACAAAGAAAATTGAAACAATAAAACTATGACAAACTTTTGCACTTGAGAATCCATCTTTCAAGTTCTATAATGCACCAAAAAACAATATATGAATAGAAAAAACCTTTTACTACCAAAGTTTGTGCATATGTCCTATTGCAACATGTTTTAGTAATGATTTTGTGAATAGAAACCCTACTTTAGTTGCCATATGGCATAATTTTGACCCTTGATCACTACTTATTATGTGGCAATTAAATTTGCATTTCAATTTACATTATGATTTGAAAATGCAAAACTTAACTAAATACCTTAGCTAGAAACTTTATGTCACTATTGTTCTTGTGGTATCACCCTAATGCACACTCCATCTAGCAACATGAAATGAGATGATGTAAACAAAAAAAATTATAAATGGAAAAACATGTTATAAATGTTTTTAGTGTATTTGGAGGTTGTGTTATAAAACATAATTTTATTTATCCTAGAAGGTGGGCAATTTAGTGTACTCTACTAAGAAGTGGATGTTTTATTATAAATTGTGTTCTAAAACATAACATTTGAATACAACAAAAAAATTCTAACATGATTTTCCAAGGAGTAGCAAGCATTTCATTTTTCAAAATGTTCTACCAAAGAAAAGGCTATTCTTTTTTGGAAATGGTTGCCATGTCACATTTTTTCTTTTTGATTCATGACACCTAATAGGCATAATAAGAAAAAAAATTAATTTTTTTTTTTGATAGATTGTTACGCTTGGTAACTGCTTTAATAATGAGGTGTTCTCAAAGTAAATGATGGAACTTTGTTCTCATACATTTGTGGTGCTACTTGGAAGACTGAAGGTGACATATGTGTTGGTTTTGTTTTTTAATAATATTGATTATTTTAATGATGGTGAGTGTGGGGCATTAAACACCCCCTAACAAACTTTGTATGCCATTGCTTTCTCTTGTCTTTTTGCACACCTTTTCTAGCCTTGCACTATTCTATAACCTAGTTTTTAGTGTTTTGGACTATAATCCAGATGCTTTTCATTAACAACATTTTGTGCAAACTTTTTGCATCACAACATAAGTTTTGATCCTTGAAATTCCCCTTGTAGGATGCATTAGCCATTAACATACCTTTAGGCACTTAAGAAGGGGTTTGTTTTTTAGATTTATTACAGACACAAAATCAAAAAGGGTAAAATAAATAAAAACCATGTAGCAAAATAACATAGTTCTCCACAGGGCTACACTATCAAGCCAAAAGTGGCACTGGACAGAGCTCATTAGGGGGTGTTAAACATCCCTCATGATGAGCTTGGTGGAGATTTGGTGGTTGTTGATTTTTCAAAGGCACGAGTAAATGAAACAAATAAAAAGCCAAGCCTTGGCACTGGCCAAATATTTGTTTTTC